>VDFB02058533.1:0-20114 GCA_007258455.2 Sequoia sempervirens
AAACCTTAGTGGTGAATGAGCAAACCTATGTGGATTTTCAGATTGGGGAGTAAAAGGATAGGGTCTTATGTGATATATTGCCAATGGATTGTTGCCATCTACTCTTGGGAATGCCATGGTAATTTGACAGAAGGTCTATGTATGATGGTTGGGAAAACACCTATACCATTTGGAAGGATGGTCAAAGTTTCAAACTAACTCCTTTGAAAGGAAAAGAGAAGGATAAAGGAAAGTCTAAGGTGGTAATTTTTTGCAAGAAGGATCCTTTGAGGTTGTGGATAGTGTATACAATATATTTTTTGGTTTGGAGAAGGATACTAATGTTAGAGCAACCAACAAGACACCTACAAATGGTGCTAGGACAGTGGGAAATTTATTCTTGCAAAAAGTAGAGAAATAAATTGTGCCTAGGTCTGGTTTAGGCAAGGTAATTGATGAAAGTTTGCAGGGCAGTATGGGAAATATGGTGGAATTCTTGGAGAAAAGTTCATGGAGCAAGATAAAATCCTAATTAGGACCATTGTATGTCCTATAAGTGAATGCAATGCTACAAAGCAAGTGATATTTGCTAGTGCGGGGGTGGATAGGGTTGTTAATGTAGGAGTACACAAGGATAGTGGTATGGAAGGTTTGAGGACATTGATAAAAAAACTAAATGAATAGGGAAATGCAAATCTAATCACAGAAAGGGCAAGTCAGAGTATGCAAAGAATGATGGGGAGTTATCCATGTATGAGGGGGAAAAATGATAAGGTAGGTTTTTATGCTACTAATGCCTGGTTGTTTGTAGGTTTGAGACCTAGATCAACAAAAACAAATTATCTAGGGCTAAGGAGGCAAGTAACAGGTCTGAAGATGCATGGAGCAGCAAAATGGAGGCATGGAACAAGTTTTCACTATTGTGACAAGAGTCTTTTCTATGGGGGGGTGTATGGTGTAGGGGAACCTACAACTTATGGTGAATTTTTTTTTATTCTTGAAGGCTTCATAAGTTGATTTGAAAGTCTTACAATGAATAAGCAATGAGGAAGTTGTAAAATATGCTAAAATGATAAAAATTGTAAAAGTTGTCAACCCTTGTCAAGATGGGTAAAATCAAGGTTTTTGTTGTTTTTGTGTTTAATTTCTTAGTAGAGGATGAATAAGGTATAAAAAGACAATTTTTAATACACTTGAGTGCTTTGGAGGTCATTTAGGTAGAAAATGCAAAATGTGCCTTAAATATTGTAAACGTTGACACTAAAAGTTATCAAACTTGTATTTTTTGCAAAATAATGGGTCATTAGTGTTTGGAAGTTAGCTATTGTTAGTTGGTTGATTGGATAAAGTGGAGAATCTTTTAAAGAGGCTTAAAAACTCATTTTAAAGGTTTACTAAGTAAGTTGAAGCATTTTTCAATAAGAATTATCTATGTTTTTCATTAATTTTCTAAGTTTTCCTAACATT
The DNA here is from genome assembly GCA_007258455.2 of Sequoia sempervirens. Classification (NCBI taxonomy): domain Eukaryota; kingdom Viridiplantae; phylum Streptophyta; class Pinopsida; order Cupressales; family Cupressaceae; genus Sequoia; species Sequoia sempervirens. Next base: position 1,447 of record VDFB02058533.1, read on the forward strand.
TGTAGATCTATACGTACCCGTACAGTTTGGTGGTGCCATGTAATTCATTTCACTATGTTGTGGCATTATTAAAAACCCTCTAGAACAAGTTTGAGGGAGATCCATTGTCTTTAGTAGTAGATATCCTTGTTTTCCCTATAGCAGGCCGGAAGTACCCTATTTAAGGGTTTTGCAGTAAAAATCATGTTCTAAAGGACCCATACATTGACTATGATCACAGTGAATAGTGTAATGGGTCTTAATAGGAAGTTAGATTAGATGGTAGTATTCTCAATTTGAGTGGTGGAGGAAGAATGAAAGAGGAAGGTATTGCTGCCCCTGTTGTTTTGTGAAGAAAAATGCATGAAATTACTGGTTTTGATCTAGGTTTTTGAGAAATCTTGTAGGATAGTTGGATTTTATTAGTTTTAAAGTTTGTGTAGTGATATTAAAAGGTTTTGGAGGCGTTGGTTTGGCCTGAGAATCCAATGTCATATGTTTTTCCAATAAACCCTTGTATTTTGTATGTTAAAGGAGGGTTTCATGGTGTTGTGTGTTAGAGGTCTGATAGTAATGAAATAAAGGTGGATTTCATGGTTTTAGATCATAACTCAACTCTATCATGTGATTTTTTGGTGAGATTGAAGGCTTTAGGGAACACTTCCTTCATTAAATTGGCCTAATTGAATGACCCTAAACTAGGGCAGTCTAAAGGTTCTTCTATTTTATGAAAAAAAGACTTGGTGAGTTTGTTGTAACATTATGTGGGGTGATGTTATGAGATTTTTAGAGTGTCTAGAAGAAATTTGGAAGCCTTCTCTAAAATATATTTTTGTAAGGCTAAATTTCAAGACTAGAAGCGTTGAAGGGCAAGATTGGATCAAGTTGAGAGTTTATTGTTGCAAAGAGTTGTTTTCTTGTTGAGGACTAATCAATTGGGTCCGTTGGTGAGTTTCTTCCCTTGTATGTATCATACATCTCATAACCATATCATATCACATCATCCATCTCACATGTACTACATCATTATTTTAGATGTTAAGGATAATAAAGATTGGTTATTCTAAGTATCTCATAAACCATCTCATTTGCATCATCATCATAACCATCCATATGTCAATCTTGAACCTCTTTATCATGAGATCGACCCTCAAATCAAACTTTTCTCTGGATCTCTCGAGGGGGCAACATACGAACATAATTCATTCACTAGGGCAGTAGTGGGGCATTTTAAAAAGATAAAATAAAATTAGAATTTTGATCTCGACAGGTCATTCTTTGAACCAACATAGCCAGTACATTTCTTCAAAGAGGAAAAAAAAGTAGACATAGAAAACATATCGATTGATCTTGTACACCAATCCTAATTTACTAACACCAATTCTACTTAAATCATCTCTCTACTAATCATTTAATCGAATAACCCTTATTTGATTAAATTTGAATCATATTTCATCTTTTAATTAAATAAATCATTTTTTTTATTAATCATAATGTTCCTCTTTTCATTAAATAAATCACTTTATTTAAATCATATTTCATCTCTTTTAAATTAAATAAACTAACCTTTATTTAATTTAAGTCTAACACAATCCCCTTTTAATTAAATAAATTCAACTTTATTTAATTAATTCTAAATTCTTTATTCCTCTCATCTTGATTTATTTAAATCCAAAAATCTAAGTCAAAATGTGAAATTAGCTAAATCTTCATCTAAGTTAATCAAATCATGATTAGTCCTAACTCTAATCCATCAAATCCTCTAGATTTTGCAACTTGTACATGTAAATTAATTTAATTGATTTATAAATTCATCCATTTTTATTCAAAAAGGCATCAAGTTGGAATATTCTTCAAATTTGAATTATCCCTCCCAAAAGGACTTGTCCATCCAACAAGGCATTAAAGGCCTCGTACATGTCATTTTTCTTGAGCCAAGTGGCATTAACTCTTCTTTTATATTCGTCCAACATGTCACTTCTCCAATTTCAAATATCCACCTAATGGAATTTATGTGCACATTCATCGAAATGTGCTCCACCTCTATCCACTCACATGTTGAAAAGTGGCATTATGCTATTGGTTGATGTTTTGTCCCACATTCATCCTGTTTTCTCATTCTTCCATCATTCTCTTCTATAAATAGAAGGATCTTTTACTAATTTTGGATCCACAACTTCATGCAACATCATTATCTTCATGTTTTGAGAAATTTCATCCATTCTCATCTACGTTTCATAGTTTTCATCAATTTCATAGCTAGGTTATGGAAAAATTTATCAAGGAGCACCATTGATCATCTCTAGGCTTGCGAGGAATTGGGAAAGGGCAATTTTCCACATCAAAATAGCACCAATTCCCCCATAGGATTTAATAACTTTTTATTTGTGTTCTTCATGTTATTTATTGTTCTTCATGTCTCAAATGAATCTTATGGGGAATGATGGTTTTAACTTGCATAATGGTATAATATTTTGTTTGTTGTTTGTGTTTGTGTATGTCTAGATCCACCATTCACAATAAGGTTGTAGAATGTAGAAGCATAATGAATCAAAATATTTAATCATTTATTGGTTAATTCTTTACATGCAATAGATTTGGTCATAGATCTATTGAATGAAAAAAACAAAAGATGAATGGTTTTAGAAATGGTATGATGTTTTAATATTTTAGTGTCCACTATTATACATGCAATGGATTTGGGAACAAAGATAATAAATACAGATTTAGAATGGTTAGAAGTAAGCTTGTTCACAATGTTTTCACTTGTTACAATTGCAATAAATCTAGACGTATAGCTAAATTTTGTAGAAGCAAGAATGTGAAAAAGAATAATCTCATAAAGAATAATGATCTTGTGAAAAAGGTTGATCTAGTAGAGACAAAGAAAGAGATGGATAAGATCTAGAGAAAGAAGGAAGATAGTGAAGTTAAGACTGGTTATATGCCACCTTCTAGTGTAGATGTTTCCTCTACCTAAGTTAAGATCTTTGACTTAGGAGGAGTTTTAAATACAATCATTAGTCCCCTATGAAAGACATGTTGATTCCTTCAACATATGGATATGAGGTGTAGGTTGATATGCTTGACCTATTGGTAAAAATGTGGGTGGAAAATAGTAAGATGACAAATTTTACAGAGCATTTGAAGGTGATTGTGCATTACAATTAGGGTTCATAAGCTTTATCATATAAAAATTCAATGCAAATTAGGTCAAATTTCTATAGGGTTTAGAAGTGATTTCACTTAACAAAAGATCATTTACAAATGAGAATTCGAGGAGAGAATAGAAGATAGGAAGTGAAGTAAAAATATTTAGAGTTCCTGTGCATGAAACCCTAATCAAAAGAAATCAAAAGGTATTTGCAATTTCTATTCACCCTAAATTTCATAATTTATTTCAAATTGTTGCAAAATGCGCACCCCACAAGTTGTTTAGGTTTTAGATTGGCCCCATCCAAAATTCAAGTGATGCCTTGATAAATCTATGGTGATAGATCCAGATGGAGCATTTTTCACATATTCCATATAGCATGCTTCATAAAGAAGATATAATAATATATATGTATGGTAAGGTAGAAGAGTAGAATCATGCAAAGTTGGGTGATGTGTGGTTCAATGAACTCACTAGAGATTCATTTGAGTTGAAACCTAAACTTGAGAGCTTAGCAGAGAAAAAACTTAGATGTTTGGAATAATTTGTTAAAATTTTGTTATGTTCATGAGTGGATTTGATACAACCTGAGTAGGATTCATGATAGGTTTATGTGGCTAGATATTACTCACATAATTAATGAGGCTATTAGGGTTATTATGGGATTATGCTAAACTAAACCAGTTACTACACTCAAATCTGTAAAGAATGAAATGGTAATGGAATTTTCTAGTCCAAAGTATGATAAAAGAGTTTTGATGATTAAGGAAATGAAAGATCTAATAGTTAAATATTCTTCAATGTTGATTGGATATATTATATATTTCACAAATAGAGAAAACTTGGTTTTTTCTACCCCCATCAATATTTCCTATGAGATGATAAAGAAATGTGCTAATTATGAATTTTGTGAATTTACCAGAGCATAATTGATATAAAACCTACAAAAGACTTAGGAATCTAAGTTCCCTTTCAAATTTGGTACTTTGACAATTTTTTTATTGTTTTACTTTTTAAATGAGGTTCTCGGTGAAAGAAACATAGTACGGTTGAAGGATAGACCCATGCCACATCAAATAAATAACCACATAATGAGTTTGGGTGATTCAAAAGAACAAGAGACTACCTTATGGGGATTATTTAAAACATTTCAATAGAATATGTAGCAGAAAGAAAGAATACCAAAAAGTGTGGTATAAAAATAAAAGAATGACATAATTTTCATGGTGAGCAAGGATTGTTACATTATGGAGGTTGTTTAGCCTAGGAAAATATGGATCCTAGAAATGGGTATGAAGTTGTAGAGGATATGATTGTGGATCTAGATGACCATATGCTTAGAAAACCTACAAAAACCTTTGAGAGAAGATATGGCACATATGAAAGAGAAATATATGGAGGTGTACATGGAGTAGAGGAAAAAATAGGTAAAGAAAATAGTTGAGAAGATGACTGCATAGTTTGTGAAGGAAGTGGGCCTCACAAAGAAGCAATTAGAGAAAGCCAAAAGCATATCTGACTCTCTAAAAGGTACATCTAGTAGAAGAAGATCCAGTAGAACATATATCCCATCTCTCGTTGCCCCAAAGTCCTCTAGGACTTTTCCTTCTAATAGTGGAACAAAGAGAAAGGAACCAACTAGTGCTCTGGAAAAATAACACAATGTGCCTATAAAAGAAAAGGATTCCTTGACAAAATAACAAATGGGCCCTATGAATAGAAGTGTGAAGGTCAAGGCTACAAGAGAAAAGAACTTAAATGTTGAAGAAGAAGAAGAAGAGGTAGAAGTATAACCTCTGATCAGAAAAGGAAAACCAGTGTCTCCTAAGGAGAGACAATTGCAAAGAAATTCAAGGTTGACATCATGGATATAGATAGTGAGGAAGAAGTAGAAAATGAAAAAAAATCCTTTATGATTCATATGAGAGAGAAGAAATTATAATATGATAAAGGAAATAAAACTATGGAAGAATAGAGGAAAAAGAAGAAAAATTCTTCCCCTTTGGTAAGGAAACATAGTCCCATGAGATTGGATGCATTGTTTAATGGTATTGTAGAATATGAAATTTTAGAGAAAACCATTGCATTATATACTATTGTGGATGACACTTATAAAGTAATAATAGAAGAAGAAATTGTAAAATGTATTGTTACTTTTGAGGTGAACATGAAAATTATTGAAGGTCAATTGCTTGAGGAGCTAAGAAGTAAATTATATGCAAGAAGAGAAGAGGAAATAAATGAATAAGCTAAGTTTAGATCATATTCTTTGGAGAAGATTAGTTCTCCTCTCTTGGATGAAGAAAAATCTAGACTAGATCAAGTATATAGGAAGGAGTTTCAAACCAAATAGAGAGTAACTAAATTGATGAAAAAAGATAATAATGACTTTGAGAGGATCAAGAATGAAACAGTTGAGAAATTCATTGATTTGGAAAAAGAGTTAGGCATGATCCTAGATATTGAAGTATGTTGGCAAGAGACACTACAATTTTTTTTTGGTTTTGACATTGATGGAAACCCTAGTCATTTAGTCAATCTGCACATCATCATTTGGTCATACTGGCAGACAAATCAAAGATAGTCGAGTTAGAATAGAGCATCCAAGAGTTTTTTGTTTTTTGATTCACATGAAATTCTCTATTAGTATTTTGAGTTGTGGGTCTCAGGGAAGATTTTTTGGTGGATTATCTATGTTATCTACGAGTCTTAGTGCCTCGTATCAATTTGTGTACAAGTTACAAGATCCAGTTGGTTGATCTTATGTTCATCAGTGCATGAAGGCCGACTAAGTCAATATAGTGTGTTGTGGATATTCAAGGAGTAATTATTCAAGTGTTTTTGTGTTCGATCATTTTGATTTGGGTCCTAACTATGTTGTGGCTGAATTTGGTGAATGTGCATTGAATATTATTCATGCTTTGAGCTGATAGCTTATAAATATTTTTATGTTTCGTTGAAGCTAACATGTTGCGATTAAATCTTTATTCGCAAATATATATAAGTGATCGATTATATAACTTGGATGTATGTTCGATGTATGTTCGCTATATGTTGTGAATATCAGAAGGATTGAAGAGAAATTATGAATAGTTTCACTTGTGCAGAAGAGGATTTTGTGAAGTGAATTGAAGCAGAATAGAGCAAAAGTGTAGAATCAGACAAAAGGTCAAAAAATCGATTGATGAGCCTAACCAAAACTATAATCAAGCATATGTAGATGCTAATATCCTAGTTCAACTATTTTGGATGTAATCCAAACCTTGTGTAAAGTAGTGAGACTTTCTGTTTTTGAGTAGTGAGCTCTAGGCAGTGTGCTTGAATGCAAGTGCATTCCCATTTTGTAAAATTTCCTTTTGAGTATACTTAGACAATATTGTGGATTGACCTCCACTATGTTTTTTCCCATAATAAGGTTTCCATGTAAAAATCCTTGTGTTATGGTGTTGTGGTTATTTTTCTTATGTTCATGCATCTTTATTTTGGTTGAATGTTATTAGTACTTTAAGGATCATATCAATAAAGTTAAAAATTGTAGAACACTGATTCGCCCCCCTTCTCAGTTTTCCTTGATTCCAACAATTGGTATCAGAGCCTAGTTCCTCGGAAGAAGTTTAACAACTTGGGCAAGATCTTGGAAAGTGTCTCAATGGATTCTAGCATTCTTCAACAACAACTTTTGGTGGCCCTAGATGATCTTTATTATCTTTATTAGTCCAAATATGAAGTTAGGGAATTGCAAGCAAATCTCTTGAATTCTAAAAAATTCATTGAGTCATTAAAAGAAAAAATCAATAATTCGAGGGAGAAGAGAAGGGAAATCTATGATAAGTTCAAGAGGGAAGACAATAAATGCATTGTAGATGAACAAATAAGTCAAACCCTGAAGGAAAAGACAGAAGAATGTGAAAAGTTTTCCAAAGATAATTCAGTCCTAAAGCATGAGATGGAATCTATTATGATGAGGATGACCAAGGAGATTAAAGACAAAAAAATAATGAAGAGAAGCTTTCCCAGTCCTTGAAAGAGAAATCCGAATAATGCAACCAAATTACTAATGGATTCAATTAGTAGGAGCTTGAATAGGAACAATCCGGACATAATGAAGAAGAGCTTGAGAGAAGATTGATGATCTTAGAGATGAACTTGCTACTGCAAATGAATTGAAGGAGAAGTTCAATATTAGCTCATCCAAGCTTGATGAACTAATTAAAATTTAGAGGATTAAAGGTGACAAGTGAGGTCTTGGATATGAGGAAGGATTAAGTTCTATATCTAGACAAAGGAGATTTAGGAAAGGAAATCAAATGAACAAACTTGGAAGCTATCTGGTAAGAAAAACTAATGCTCAAAGATTCAATGGTCATTGTTTTGTTTGCAATAAATTTTGTCATATGGCAGCACAATTTAGGAGAAGAATAAATCCAAGTGGTCCATCATTCTTAGGTCAGTGCTTTAATTGTAAAAAGAATGGTCAAAAGTCAAATGAATGTGGAAATATGATAAAAATTTTTTATAGAGATGTCAGATGTTATACATGCAATAGACTCAGCCATATTGCTAACTAGTGCAAATCAAGAGAAAATAAATGGAACAACTAGTTTGGACAGATAAGATGTTATACAGATGAGATCAAGAAGAAAATGAATAAAACATGGGTGAAGAAGAGTCCATCTATTGTAGGAAATGAGCTAGCACCAAAATCTACTTTTGGTAATTCCTCCGAGAATTAATTTTAGGCCTTTGGCCTAGGGGGAGTTATTAAGAAAATACTTTAACCCCTTATCGGTAGTTGACACTAAGATGTGGATGAGTGCAGTGATTGCATTAATGATCTACAAATGCTATTGAAATAGTTGGAGAGTGTATTATGTAGAGTTGAAGGTCCATAGAAGAGTTATCTTTCATAGTGTATAGAAACAGGGTATCTGGATGAGTTAGGGTAAAATAATTTATTGTGACAAAAGGGTTAGGTGTGGAATGATAAAAGGTCATTTCTATTTTTCATTTGTCACTTTGCAGTTTAAGAAGAAGTTTGGAGAGCTCTGAAGAGGACTTTGGAAAAATTTGGTGAAGATTCAAGTGTGAAGGCAATTCAGTGATCAAACCCTATTCCGATGAAAAGGTATTTATTGGGAAAACTTGTGAATTTGTGAATTTGAGAAAATGGCTACTCCATTGATAGTTGATGTCAAGGATAGAACCCATCCGAAATTCAAGTAGCATCCTTTCAAGTTTGTTGAGACCAAGCCCTTAGGTGCATTTTCATCCATTTTGTATGGCATCCCACATATTGAAGAAATTAGGACATACATTCATGAAAATATTGAGGAGTTAGGGAGCTCGTAGTTGTTAAATTTGTATTTCAATCATATAGTTGGAGAGGATTTATGTATTAATCCTGAATTCAAAACCTTAGAAGAGAAGAAATTCACACAAATCATAAAATTTCTCATTTTTGATGAAAGTGAATGGGTATGTTATATCTTGAGCCAAGTTCATGCTGAATTTATGTGGTTGAGTCAACCTTTTATGATTACAAAAGAAGCTATAAGCATTGTTACTGGTTTAAGTTCCTTTGGTGGGTTACCAATCTTGAATTCCATGAAAAATCAGACACTCACTGATGCAATCGGTTCAATATTTAATAAAAGAGCTATGAAAATTGATGATATTATTGATGTGAATGTGAAATTTTCCTCTATGGTCATTGGTTACAAGATTTATCACTCTAGTTGGGATAATTCAATATCTAGTACAACTATTTATGTAGCATATCAAATGGTGAAGGAGAATGTAGAGTATGACCTATGTGAGTTACTTAGAAGTCTTCTTATGAAGAATCTTGGTAAGATTAAGAAATATAAGAAGAATACCTTTAAGTATGGTAATCTGTTGTTGAGTTTATTCTTTTATTTCATGAATGAAGTTCTAAGAGTCAGGAAAGTGCATTGGAAAAGGGGTAATAAGCCTATAGTTGTTCAAATTAGAGACATGTTATACACCATTGGTGATAGTCAAGCCAAGAAAACTACAATTTGGGGATATTTCAAGAACTTTTAGAATGTAATGCAAGCAAGGGAAAGAATTCCTACTTCTATTGTGGAGAAGTATAAGGAAACAATTTGTTTCATGGTGGATATTGATCAATGCATGATGGAAGCCACATATCCTAGAATGGTCTATATTATACTAATGGGATATGAAGTTGAGGATAACATCTTGGAGCTATATGCACAACATTTGTTGAGTAAGCCTCTAGATCCATCTGAAGAGAGTTTTGGAGCATATGTAGAGAAGAATATGCAAGTTCATGGGTATTTGAAGAAACTAATGATAGTCCAGAGAGTAAGGAAGGAAGTTGAAGCTTTTTTTGAGAGCATGGGTATATCTACAGAAGTTGTGAGAGAAGTTAGAAGGAAGAGAGAAGAAAATGAAAAAAAGCTTACTAAAATTGAATTTGCTAGCCCGAAAACATATTCTACCCAAACTAGATCCACAAGGAGCTCTACACCCCTATTCAATCCTGCAAAGAAGACAAGCCATGTGAAAGCTCAAGTCAAGGCATCTGGTAAGAGGAAGAAGGATAAGAGGACAAGAGTTTATGAAATTGTTTTAGAAGATGAAGAGACAAAATTTGATGAAGAAGTGAAAGAAATAAAGTATATGGGCACCTAGGAAACAATAGTCACTAAGGACAAGCCCTTTGGTGAAGAGAAATAAAAGAAGAAAGTGAAAATTGACAAACTAGGTATGTCTGTAAAGGAAGTTGATAGAGGTATAATCAAGGATGGTAATCTTAAGCCTCTATGTGAATGGTATGAAACTTTTGATAGTGTTGGCAAAAGAGTTCTTGAGGAGGCTAAAATAAATTATTTGAACAATTTCAATATGACTCTCATTGAAATAATGTCTCAATTACCTAAAGAACTGTATGAATATCTAGAAGTGAGGAAAGTTAGTGTTAAAACTGAAGAAGAGTAGCTGAGAGAACAAATTCTTGCAAACTTATGTCCCATAATGTCTATTGAGGATATGAAGTCAATCTTGAATGAAGCTAAGAAGGTTTCCAAGAGCAAAACAAGAGTAAACAAGCTTATGATTGGTAGGATAGAAGAGGTAGAAAAATAAACTAAAGGAATTTTAAAAGAAGTCTTGTTAAAGAACAAAATAAATGTTGTCTCTAAAGAAGTGCATGATGAAGGTACTGCATCTGCTCAAGTGGATGAAGAGATAAATGAAGAAGTTATAGTTGAGGACACTTAGATTCCTCCTGATGTGCATGATACAAAAGTTCCTATGGAGACTAAAGCTCCTAAATTTGTGTTGGTTGAAGAAAAGGACATGTCAAGTGAAGAAGTTGAAGTTCCTAAAGACAAGCAAAAATATGTAGCTAAAGAAACAGTAGTTGAAGGAAAGAAGGTTGAAATAAAGGAAGTTCTAGTGGAAGTAAGAGACACTATAGAGGTAGTGAAGAAATTTTTGGAAGTGCAGCAGGAAGATTTTGACCTTGAATTGGGTGAAGGTCCTATTGATTTGTCTACCTTGTCTTCAATTCAGAAATTGAAAGTTGCATCATTTGCGCAGGCTAAGGCTAGAGAAGAATTGTTGAAGTCTCACATTGAGGATAGTGAGCTATTGAGTCTTTCATATGGTGTTATGGAGAGAATAATGCCTACTCATGTTAAGGATCCATCTGATTCTCCCTCTGGTGAGCTGAAGAAGCTTATTAATTATGTAAGTACTCATTTTGAGTCCCTTCAGAAGTTAGTTGTGGTTAAGGTTCATAAGGAGTTTGATGCTAAAAGGTTCAGTAGATTGAAGGGAATGATAGCTAATGATAAATATCTATTAGCTACCTATGTGAAGAATATTTAAATTTCTCTATCTAAAGGTGGAAAGATCTATAAGTCATGTTTATCTTTGTCAAAATTTACTAACGACAATGAGAAAAAGATTAAGGATCATGAGAAACAATTAGCTACTATTTCTGATGCTTTCAATCCTTTGAATGTTTTTGTTGGAGAGAAAGAAGGTTAGGTTATATCTCTACTTGAAAATATAACGAGTTTGAAGCATGATAATGATAGAATTGTGAAAAGACCTTGTGAGCTTAGAGGCCTAATTGGTCTGAAGATGGAAACAATGTTGAGTGCATTGAAGGGAGCACAAGATGCTATGGCAGTCAGTGATCGAGTGAATCTTGAATCTGAGGAGATGCAATATTATTTATTCTATGGTCACATAACAATTCTAGAGAGTCTCAAGAAGGGTTGGGACACAAGTTTGAGCTTATTGAAAACCAATTTCGTAGATATTTTCAAGTTTTTGTAAGTTGTAGAAGCAAGTTTGTACATATGTAGTTTAAAGTTTTTGTTTGATTTTAGTATATGAATTCCCCATCTTTGTCATTGATGTCAAAGGGGGAGATTAGTACAATGAAAAATGTATATTAATTTAAGGAGGAGTTGTAGTTTTCAGCTATGATTGAAAATATTTTTGAAGTTTTCGAGTTGGAAGTGTATCTCATGTTGGTATTGATCCGACACTTAGTCATTTTTCACTAAGTGTTGCCATCAATGCCAAAGGGGGAGATTGTTGGAAATATATACTGTAAATGTTTTCTAGTGTTGTCATTGATGGAAACCCTATTCAATTAGTTGATCCACATGCCATCATTTTGTCATACCAGTAGATAGATCGAAGACAGTCAAGTTAGAGTAGAGCATCTAGTAGTTTTGTGTTCTTCGATTCACATGAAATTATTTGTTAGTATTTTGAGTTGAATCTCAAGGAAGATTTTTTGGTATATTATATGTTTTATCTGTGAGTCTTAGTTCCTTGTATTGATTTGTGTGCAAGTTACAAGATCTAGTTGGTTAATTTTTGTTCATTAGTGCATGAAGGCGGACTAAGTCAATATAGTGTGTTTTGGATATTCAAGGAGTAATTATTTAAGTGTTTTTGTGTTCAAGCATTTTGATTTGGGTCCTAACTATGTTGTGGATGAATTTGGTGGATGCACATTGAACATTATTTATGATTTGAGCTGACAACTTGTAAATATTTTTATGTTTGTTGAAGCTAACATGTTGTGATTAAATATTTAGTCGCAGATATATTTAAGTGATCAATTATATCATTTGGATGTATGTTCAATGTATGTTCGATGCATGTTGTGAATATTAGAAGGATTGAAGAGTGATTAGGCACAGTTTCACTTGTGCAAAAGAGGATTTTATGAAACAAATTGAAACAAAATAGATTAGAAGTACAAAATCAGACAAAAGGTCTAAAAATCAATTGATGAGCCTAATCGGAACTATAATCAGGCATATGTAGATGCTACTATCTCAGTTTAACTCTTTTGGATGTAATCCAAACCTTTTGTAAGGCAGTGAGCCTCTCTATTTTTGAGCAGTGAGCTCTAGGCAATGTGCCTGAATGCAAGTGCATTCCCATTTTGTAAACTTTCCTTTTGAGTATACTTAGATAATATTTTGGATTGACCTCCACCATGATTTTTCCCCTAACAGGGTTTCCACGTAAAAATCCTTGTGTTATAGTGTTGTGGTTATTTGTCTTATGTTCATGCATATTTATTTTGGTTGAATGTTATCAGTACTTTAAGGATCATATCAATAAAGTTAAAAATTGCAGAACACTTATTCACCCTCCCTCTCAGTGTTCCTTGATTCCAACAAAGTACACATACATGATGATATGCATGCTCTATAATTTAATGTAAAATAATATGTACTATAGGAATATTCTCAACATGAGGATGGAATAAAAGAAGAGAATGTGCAGAATGACACCCTTATATGTAGAAGAGTGTGCTAAAAAAGATGTAAATTTCAATGATAACACTCCTTTAGTAGGATAAAATGATGTTGTAGAAGAGAATGTTGAAGAGCCACAGAAGGAGGATGAATTTAAAGAACATAACTCCCCTCCTCCATATCTAGAGAATAATGTTGAAGAAGAGATTGTACAAGACAACTTGGAGATACATGAGGCAAAAATACAAAAAATATACCTCCTTCAGATAACAATGAAAAATTAGTTGAGAAGAGGGATGAGAATGAACCTGGCAATACTAAGTATAATTAAGAAAAAGCATAAGACAACAATGGTGATAAGGAAAAGTCTTTGGATAAGAAAGGTGATGATGAGAAGTTTTGTAGGGTGTTCTCTAGAACCTTTAGAGATTCCTTAAAGAGACTATTGAACATTAAACTAAAGTTCCAAGCTAGTTTTTATGCCCAATTACTACAAATTCCAATACAAGAAGGGAAAGTAGACATGGAAAAGATGTCCCCTCTACATGAGCTACAACTCGGTGAAGTTTCCCCTACCTCCATGAGAAGGAGATCCTACAAACACATTAGAAGAGTGTAGATTTAATATATGTAGTAGTGAAGGTGTTGTATTAGAGTGTACTTGGTGTAAGTGTTTAAAATTCATTATCCGATCTACAAAATTTAAAGCTTTTACTTGATTCTTCTAAAGAGTATTTTGGTACTCTTAATAAAAAATAGAAAAGGAGATTAATAAAAAGGTGAATGATAGAAGGTTGATGGATATAACAAAGAAGTGTGCTGCTAAATATAATAAGTTTTAGAATAACCTTAAGGATGCACAAAATTGTGTTGAGGAAGCTAAGGTGTTATTTCAATTTTGCATGAGGCGGCCTTGTTCCACTAAAAACCATAAAGGATGAGATGGAATCCATTGATTCCAAGATTGATAAGGCATCTGATGCCTATGATTTAGATATTGATGCTGATGGGAGCACATGATTGGCTATTAAGAATCTGCATGAACAATTCTTCTAGTTGTATGAATAGAGAGAAAAAATCATAGTGCAATTTTGACAACTTAGAGACCTAGTGAATACAAAGTTCACACCTATTTCCAATGCTATAATTAATGTAGAGAAATCAATGAAGATGAATCTAGTATCTAGCACCTTGGATGATGGATAAATCCTCATGGAGTTTGATACTATGAACTGCATGCTTGGGATGGAAAAGACACATTGGGAGAATGGAAAAAAGGACTCACAAGCATACCTTACAAAATTGTAGATGCTATATAGTTCTTTCGATTGATTTGTGTAATTTTATTTTCTTTTTTATGTATTTCTAACTTCATTGTATATATGTGAATGTTAGAGGATAATGTTTCAGTGCCAATTTTGATCTAGTTTGATGGATAACACTATTAGGGGGAGTATATGAGTAATTTTGGTAAAGAGTTTATTGATAATGTAAAAGTGTGTATATATGAAAGGGGGGAAGCAAGTATATATGAGTGATGACAAGGGTGGAACAAATATTGAAACATATGTGTGTGCCATTTTCCCTTGATGTCAAAAGGGGGAATATTTGAGAAGATTTATGCATGTTTCCATCAATGAAAAAGGGGTAGATTGTTGGAATTTTAAGGAGTTTGTTATTATTTTTCTTGTTGGTAACATGAGCATGAGACATATAGTGTGTAGATATAGTGTTGTCATTGATTTTAAGATTGTGGTTTGCATTTTAATTAATGATGAATTGATCTACTGTGCATATATTTTTAAAATGATGGGAATCCAACATAGAGTTGTAGATGCTTTGCTTCGGTGTAAGACAAATGAGGTTATTATTTGGCTTAAGTGTTAGAACACATTTTTTAGTGTACATAGAATCCATTTTTTGGTTTGCATTAGTCTGCATTGAAGCATTTTGGTTTGTAGTTCTAAGGAAATTTTTTGGATGTTAAAGGAGTCTAAATCCAAAGTTTCATGTTTTTTCCTACTAGTGCAAAAGTTATGGTTGACAGTATATCAAGTTTTCTTGTGAAAGTGTTACCACTGTAGAGTACCTATTTTGAATGGTTTGTAGTTCACCATGGAAGAATATCTAGTGTTGTGAATTTATGTAAGTGTCTACACATGTCAAAAACATCTTAGTTCCAATTGGCATGCAGTTTGGAGGTTCGCATGTCAGTTTGAGTAAGATCAATTGGTGTATTTTAGTGTTAGATCATCAATAGTTCCAACCTACTATTTTTTGAGGTTTGTAAAATTTAGATAAGTGTTAATCAATTATGTGGGAGCTATTATAGGTCCACCTTTACCTATTTGATGTGTTTTAAGTTTTGAGTTGTGGCATGAAGAATGTTTTGGACAAGTTATATTATGCACAATACATCTAATTAGGATGACCTAATTGATGTTATAGGTGTTTGTGGATGGAATGGATATAAGTATAAGGCCATTTTGGTGTTGTATAGTGGTTTTTAGTTTTTTGTGTGAGTTCCTAATAATAAGAGTGAAATTAAGTTGTGAATGAAGAGTAGAGAAAAGTGTTAGAGTAGAGTATCATGAAGTGTGCTCATTCTATATATTGAGTTTTAGTGGAATTGTATTTCATGCATAATATAAAAGAGAAAAGTGTTAGTGAAGATTATCATGAAGTGTGTTGATTTTATATATTGAGCTTTAGTGGAACTATATTTATTTCATATTAGTT
The DNA here is from genome assembly GCA_007258455.2 of Sequoia sempervirens. Lineage (NCBI taxonomy): Eukaryota > Viridiplantae > Streptophyta > Pinopsida > Cupressales > Cupressaceae > Sequoia > Sequoia sempervirens. The sequence continues at coordinate 17,101 of VDFB02058533.1, forward strand.
CAAATCTTAGTAGTGTGACACCTACATCTTCTATCTCTCTTTTATTTTTGTGGACAATAAGTCAATCCAATAGTGATTCCACCTAGTAGTGATTCTTTCTATAACATCTTGTAACTAGTTATAATATATTGTGAGCTAATCCTCGCCATGGTTTTTCCCTTTTTGGGTTTTCCAAATAAAAATTTGCTGTTCATATGTTATATTCTTTGATGGTTTCTTTCCTTACTACAACTTGAATATGATTCTTCAAGTGCATGTTTAAATGTTTGAGTGGTTTCAAAGAATACTTATTCATCCCCCATCTCATTATTTCAAGTGCTCAACACTTATATCATCAAATGGTAAGTATTATGACTATTCATTTTCCTTAAAATTTCAATGTGTATAACTGAAAATATGTTATACTTCTGTGAATCATTACATGCAAGGATACTCAATAATGAGTCCTTGCAAATTGATTCACAGCTCTCTATCCAAGAAGAGCAGGGATTGATATTGTGGCCCTTAGATTAACCCTGTTACCCCTGCAAATACAATCTCGGAACGAGAGATTCAAAGAGGAGAAGCAAGAATGCCAATCTCCATGAATCCTGTTCTTGCAATGCAACAATGAAAACTAATCTAAATGGCTGTAAAATGCAATAAACCAAACTAATTTATTGAAATGAAAATTAATCTACATGCAATGCCATAAATGAATTATTTTGCAAATTAATCTACTATGAAGATTAAGCTAAAATGTAATATTAAACTATATGCTCTAAAAATAATAAGATACTTATATATAATCAAACTAATATAATCTCAAATGATAAAATTAAAATTTGCAGCATAAGTCTGATGTAAAAATTCGTGATTCTTTTTTTTTCTTTTTTTTTGAAATGAGAATGAGAGGGCTCATTTTATAGGCAAAAGTAGAATTGAAGGCAAATTCAGAAACAATGTGGGATAAATAGAAAAATAGAAACAAATCTTGATTGGAATTCTTTTTTTAGTTTATTTCCCTTTTAACTGATTTGTTTCCCCTTTTTTTTTCATCACAGGATATTCTGTAGAAGGAATATTTCATTTATTTTATTTAATTTAAGATGATAATATATACTTTTACAATAAAAATAAAATAAAAGATTATATAATTTAGAAGTGAATATTAATAAAATAAAATAAAATTATTTAATTAAAAATAGATTTAATTAAATAGCATCATTTCGGCTGATATGATAACTTCAATTAAATAACATTATTTTATTTATTAAAGGGATTTATTTCTTTTGATTAAATAAAATTAATGAAAACATTCAAACCATAGGAAAATTGAGAGCAATTTGAAATAGTTATGAATTGATTAAAATTTGAGTTTGAACATCGACAATCATTGATTGAGTTGATGTTATTAAATTAAATAAATGAGACCCAAAGTCGGTGACCATTTTAGGTTGCATACATTTGCCCCTCTTTGGCTAATGTGAGGGTTGACTGGGATCACATGCAGTCAAAGAATGAAGTTACAATGTAAGAGATGGTCGATTTGGGATCCCAAAACAACTTTCGAGATGTGAGGTGGGCTTCAGGATCACATACGGACAGAGGCATATAAACAAAAGGCCTTGAACATGAGAGAATTGATTGGGATCCTTATCAAAGTGAGAAATAAGAATCTCAAGCAAAAGGTTACTTTAAAGGAGAAGCAATTGGTAGAATTAGTAAAAGTGAATCAAAGTTGAAGTTTGATAGGTACTGCCCCCTCGTGATCGAAATTGAAATGAGATAGAGGAGAAATAATAAATTGAAAATTTTGATCAAATCAAACAAAAGATAAGGTTCTTGATGTAAGATGAAAAATATAAGAATCACAGAACCCAGGTAGATCAACAAGAAAATTATACTAAGGAAGGGATTAGAAGAAAAGTGGGGTAGAAATCAGATGGAGATAAAAGTTTGGAAGGAAATGGAAAGAAATGCACTGGAGAAGAAGGAGAAGAGAATATACCTCAATAAAAAGAGGATGCATCAAAATCAATCAATTGTTTAAGATAGGGAATTTCGATTGAGATCACGAAAGAAGATAAGGAAATGAAGAATGTGATCACAGTTGATGAAAAATCCACAAGAAAGATGAAGGAAACCCTCTCAAACCCATAATACAACCTAAAAGTGCAAATTAACATGAAGTCTAAATAATGCAAGCTACATGAAAATGCAAAGGTGTACTTGCAAGAGGGTAACATAGGTTTTTGTGTGTTCATCATTCATTAGAGAATGTAAAGAGAACTTATTTTCATCATTTGACCATTATTACGGACAGCCGGACAAATCCACACAGTATCCACCCGGTCCACAAGCTGCCAGCTATGAAGATATAGATATGATTTATATCAAAGCGTGGAATGTGGAAAGATTCTAACAGGCATCAAAGACATGAAGGTCAAGATGACTACAATGTTAAGCTTACCCAATTAATGTAGCAAAACCATGCACCATCCAAGACTGCTTCCAAGATTGCATGAGGTAGTTTGTGCAAAAACATTCAAGGATGATACCATAAATCTCTTAAGTGTGTCAAGTAGACAACAAGAGACACTGAAGAGGTTCAAGACAACACCCATAAGCATAAAGCAAATAAAAACATGCCCCATGCCCCAAGTCCTCTAGCTATGCATCACGGAGAGACTTATTAGACAAGGACACTCAATGAAAATCAATATCAGTCAACACACAAAGAAAAGATCATGGCATATCTCGAGCATTAAGTGTTGTAATTAAAAAATTTTAAGTGTGTAAACTGATACTGAGTTCCAAGGATAAGGATCGAATGCTTGCAAGTAGGTAAGATCACATGACTAAACTGGATAAGTGTTGAAAAACACACGATGTCAGGGGTTGTGTTGAAAAACATAGTTGGGTTAGTGTTGAAAAACACCGTTTGCGAGGTGTCCTAAAGACAAGCATATCCAAGAGACCAAAGCTAACACAGTGATGCCCCTAGACAAAGACAAAGACCAATTCCAAACCAA
>VDFB02058534.1:0-11523 GCA_007258455.2 Sequoia sempervirens
GTGAGCTCATCGATCCGCTCCTCCTTTCCCTGCCATGCATCATAACAAATGCAATCCCACTCGAGAAGGAAATCTCTGTCTGCAAGTAGTCTGAGGTAATTTTGCTTCATCGTTCCAATTGCTTCTCGGAGTGCATGTATCACTGCAAAGGAAAAACCACTATCACTGTGCTCATTTGTCGAAGAAGGACTCCAACTGTAGGTAGTCAACATCCGACGAGCAACGTCAAAATGCTCAAGGGCGGTGGTAATCATAGTGTCATCTACTTGTAGTTGCCCAACCAAATGATGAGGATTCTGAAACTTACGACCCCCATACAAGATTTCCGGTTCACCATATGCACTATGATATGACGCTGATCCGTCATCACTCATCTCATGATCTGCAGCATCGTGTGTGCTCTCAACCATGCACACCTCAACATCTAAGGTACTGCTGCTCTGTACCTCGAAGGATGGTTCAACTGGTACGGTAGAAGTTGCTGGTCTGACAATATCTTCACACGCTTCTACTCCACAAGAAACTGCATGCTCATCCAACACATGATCCTGGGATTCCGTGTCAACATACGAATCCTCTAGCTGGTTTTCAAAGGTCTGATCCGAAAAATCAGACTCGTCATAACACAAATTCTCAATACCAACTGCATCACTAGTACCCAACTCGACAGTCTCTTCACATGACTCAATAGGGTTACTTTGCACCTCTGAAACAGCTGTCGTATCATGCTCACGCAAAGTTTCATCATCGCTGTTATAAAAATCAGAAGTAACCTTCAGGACAGAAATTTCTTGAGTCACCTCCTGCAAAGACGATGTAGGTAAGCCATAACCCGAAGCTGTGCTAGTGTGCTTATGGATCAAATCAGCACTACGATCAAATTCATCACACAAATTTCTGCCTACTTCACAGGAGTCTGAAGATATCAAATCATTCTCATGAAGAATTGGATAATCATCAGATGTAGATTCTTTATCCATTCCAGGTGTAAACAATTCACGAGCTGTAGTCAGATATTTCTGTCTTGCAAACTCCGTCTTATGGCAAAGACTCGGATGCACATCCACGTAACTCACGAAAGAAAGTTTTTCTTTAATCTTCTAAGATAAATTGCTATACTCCCGAAACATGCCAATCACTTCTCCTTCTGTGCTCTGCGGTGTCCTGTCAATGGTAATCCTCCCACTAATCTCAGGTGACTCTGACTGCCACTCGTTGTTCGCTGCCCTAAGTGTGCCGGCGAACAAACCCTCATACCTTTCACCTGGTATATCCACAACGGGCTCCTGTCTCGTGAAGGTGGGCCTCGTAGGCCTATCCGCTGTCCGTGACACTGACCTAGGAGCTCTCCGTGAACCTGTAACACTTCTGTCATCGTCACGAGGTGGTGACGATCTCCTCGGAGTATCCAGTCTCTGAAGTGCAACTGCCACCTGCTGTAATACACCATTTGACCGTCGTTGACCTGCACTAAGTTCTCTGAGTGCATGAGATACCTCGACCTGATTCGACCTACATTGTAAAATTCTACGTTTCTAAGATCCAACTGTTCTCCAGACACAGCAATACACATGGGTTAAATGCGACCATGTTTTCCCGGGCTGCCAAAAGCGAACCTTTTGTTGCATGTCAACCAAAGCTGCGCTGAAAGAATGATGCACAGTAAAACCCTAAGCGTTGGAAATTTGCGAGGAAGGCGGCTAAACCCTCGGGATGGCGGAGTTGCTACGATACCTTGTAAGAAACCCCTGTTTCCCTTTGCCGATTTTTAATGTTTTAAGTTCGTTTTGTGTTTTTGATGCAATATTGAAAAGGTACGATTTTGATAATAAATGGCAATAAATTCAAATTAAATCTAAAAGCTCTGGAAATGCAACAATATCAATGCCAGTCTCCTTTATTCAACTTTTCAATTGATTACAATAATACCCAGAAGCATATAACGAATTAAATGAAGGATTTTCAATGTTTTAAAAACTTGGAATTTGCTGCAGCAAAGGTACAGATCTGTACGGCTGAGTTGATTTATCCCTTTCTCCTTCCGTCTGACATGCACAAAATGATCCAGTGGTATTGGCGCCTTCCTTAATGCAAACTGGAACCCTCAGCACAAGGCGTTTCCTTCAAGCTGGTGAGTACGGCCAAAAGACAGAGGTACGGCCCTGACAGAAAGGTACGGCCTGTCAGATCTGCATTTATTACTGTACGGACTTCACTCAAAACAATAGCAATGTCTCTGAATATGGTGCGCCCAGGTTATTGGATGATCTCTGAATGCAAAGCACTGATGAACTCTAACAATATTAATTCTTCTGAAGCTCTGTAGTTTCCTCTGAGTAAGAAAACCTCTGTGGCAATAAATCAAGTGGTATTCCACACTCTCTGAATTGCTTTCCGTTGGAGATGGCTCGTTCCCCAAGGCAAACGAACATGAAACCCTAAGTCTCAGGCTCAGACCAAAATTGATCAGTTTTCAAAACTCAATAATCTCATAATGGGCTCAATTCCCAAGGCAAATCCTCAAATACACTGAAAAGTGCGATTCCCTTGAAAATAGGGTTTTAATGAAATATTCATATTTTAATATTTTCAATTCTCCATAGTTCTCCACTGAATATTTAAATATTAATAAAATATCAAACTGGCCCCCTTTTCATGATGGTACCCTCAAGGAAAACACTTAAGTTATAATATTAAATTATAACTTTATAGTATAATAATTAATATTTAATCAATCACGATCAAATATTAATATCTTCCCTCGTTCTAACCGATGGTACGTCCGTCGTCTTCGTGAACAACGAAGTGATCGACAGCTGTCAATCTCATCGCTAAAATAGCAAAGGGATTCCAGCACTTTTGCCGAGGGAAGCTGCTAAAATGCCAATTCTGCGAAGGTCTCGATCGGCCGAGCGAAAGCCAATTGATCCCTGGCGCCAATCTGGCGCCCGAGCCAAGCTCGAAGCAGCCCTCTAACCACTTTCGAGGGTCTCATGATAAGACAATCTCCGCGATCCAGCGATGCTTTCGCCAAAGAGACATGACATCACCTGGTAGGTTCTTTCCCTGGATCCCTTCGAGACTCTGTCGGAATCTCCCGTTCTGCCATGAGTGTGGTAATGCTATTCTCACTACTGCTAGAACTGGATCTGTGTATACCCAGAACCCCTGATACTGTTTCACCTTCTGGAATAGGTGGACCTGTCCAATCCTCGACTCTGCTTGTTCCTCTACCCTTGCTGTAGAATATAATGTCTCTACTCGTGAAAAAGCATCGAAAAAGCACAAGTTTATCTGAAAAAGCACAGGATGGCAGGAAAACTGCGCTTTGATACCACTGTAAGAGACCAGGTGTCTCTCAACCCCGATTGCTGATGACGAATGCAAATGTTTTTGTGTTTTGTTGTTTTGTATTGTTTTTGGTGATTTTTGTGCAATAAGAAGGTTTTTGCAATTTTACATAAAGTGATGCCAGATCATATAGAAATGCAAAAATAATAAATATGGAAGCAAATGTCTTTCAAAATGAAGGTGAATAGCTTGATTTAATTTGCTATAAGGTTACAATGCTATACCAAAGACATGCATACAAAAAAGCAATCGATATTTTTAATGAAGAACCTGTGATGCTTGCAGCCGCCTGTATGAGGTGATAGAAATGTACGGCCAGCTTGTGTGCAAGTTTCTCCCACCAACAAATGAATGAAAAACCCTCCAAATACCAAGGCGCCAACTTTGATGAAGGAGAGAAGCAAAAAGGCAAGTCAATTTGCCTCTAATGATAAAGACGCCCTTGCAGCTGTATGGTACGACCCAACAACCTGCAATAAATGAATCCATATAGCTTGGGAATGTGTGCCAGACGCAAGATAAATAATGGCCAATGAAGAAGATTCTCCTCTGGAAGAAAATCAATCCAAACCCCAATCTGAATCTCCACAAATATGCTCTGTTATGACTTCTGAATGAAGCCACTCTGATGGACAAGCTTCAACTGGTATTTCACAGCCTTAGTAATTTGATTTTGAAGAGTTGACGTTCTCCAAAACCTGTTTGCAGAAACCCTTGTTTCTCCAACTCCAAAAGTTCTCAGAGAGAAAAGACAAATTCAAATAATCATCAATAATGAGTTCGATTTTGTCTTTGATGAAATATATATCCTCTCTTGAAAGTTCAACCCCTTCTCAAAAAGCAATTGAAATGCATTTAATAATATAAATTCACCCTTCTTGACTTAGGCATTTTAATTAATTAATGGCGTTCACTTTTAATGAGTAATAAATACTCATTTAAATAAATATTTCGCTCCCTTCATTATAAAGTCATTAAATACTTTATAATAAGCCATTTAATTAATTAATAACTTTAATATTTCACTTAAAGTGACTTTATAATATAAAGTCATAATAATAATCATTTAATTATTATTAAATGCTCCATTATTCCTCATTTGCTCATCAAACTGTCAAACTGGGTCGAAACTGAGATGACCAGTTGTGCCAGGTGCCCTACCAGAAATAGTAACCCCTTTCGGCCTGACTTACTATAAATAGTAAGTGCCTAAATGTCACTCTGTAAGCCTCTGTAAAGGTCCAAACCTGAATCAACTGATGGAGTAATGTCCCAAAACTCAAGATAACTGCCAAAAGCAACCCTCTAATCACATTTGTCAGCCTACAAGGGTCTGAATGATAGGCTAACCCCTCAAACACTTGAACTGCCTAGGAAGGGGACATTACATGAGACTACGCACACACCTAGATAAGATTTGCATCGACAACTCATGATGATCTTCTGGCAGGAATCGATCCACTTATATACTAAACATAGAAATGCCACTACAAGGTAGTCGGCTAGAAGGAAAAGAAATAAAAATTAAATTCAAATTTAGATTTTGGTGCCCACTCAAAGAGTTGGCCAAATTTTATTATATATGTTATTTATTATTTATTAGTGTTGATAAACACTATTTCAAAAGCACATCAGCCCAGATGATCAAACGGTTTTTGGGACATTACAGTCCCCTCCTCTAGATTGTTGTTGGTCCTCCAGCAACCTCAGATTGGGGTGCTTGAAAATCTCCACTCCTTCCCATGTAGTGTCTTTGATAGGCAGATTCTTCCACTTTACCAAGTATTCTGGAATAGTCTTATTCCTTAGTCGTTTCTCCCTTACGTCCAAGACCGTTTCGGGTTCAAGAATAAGTTTTCCTTCATCATCAAGGGGTGGCAACTCCATTGATGGTGTGATCTGCTGTCCCAAGGCCTTTTTCAAGCACGATACATGAAAAATGTTATGAATCTTGCACCCTTGAGGCACCTTCAGCTCATATGCAACCTCCCCAATCCTCCTTGTGATCTTGAATGGCCCATAGAATCTTGGTTTTAACTTTTCCGCTCTATTCCCCTTGAGGGATGATTGTTTGTAGGGCTGCAATCTTAAGTACACCATGTCGTTGACCTCAAAATCTCTGTCTGTCCTTCGTTGGTCTGCATATAACTTTTGCTGGTATTGGGCATGCTAAAGATTTTCTTTGAGGGAGTTCATGATATCCACATTCTGCTGCATCATGTCTCTAATGCTCGACAGTTTGTTGTTTGCCAAAATTAGATTAATGAAGGAGGTGGCCTCATAACCATAGAGTGCTTTGAACGGAGACATACCAATGGACATGTGATGAGTGGTGTTGTAGCAATACTCCCCTAGATGAAGCCATTTCACCCACGCTGATTGCTGCCCCATAACATAATTCCTCAAGTACCCTTCAATCCATTTGTTTACAATCTCTGTTTGTCCATCCGTTTGTGGATGATAGCTAGTGTTGGGGGTCAATGTAATAACCCCGACCTATGGAGCCAAGATTATTATCGAGTTTTCCCAAATTTGACAAACTATTTTCTGAACCAATTCAACTTTTGATATACCAAAATGATTTGTCTTTACTAAAGCTTCAGTATGCTGCTATTGGTGTTAATGGTTGAGTTTGTATTCATGTGATTAATCGAATATTTACATGAAGCCTTGGCATCTTAGACATTTCATAGCATGTATGTATAGAATAATAGATCATCTCATAACATCGCAGATATTAAGTTGCAAACCAATAAACAATTGAAAAACATGACAAATTGTACAATGAAGGATTTCTCAGATATTTCTCTCCAACCACAGATAAATTATTATCAACCTAGACGTACAGGAAAATGCAGGAGGAAATAAAGTTCTTAGTTCATCTGATTTTGAACTCCTTAATTTATAACTAGTATCAAAAAGTAGATTGCAAATAGAGACCTTTGGAATAATACACAAACTATTTCTGTGCAATATGCGACTTATAACAAAATATAAAGAGTTCAATCCTGACCTTTTTCCCTCCCTATCTGTGATGGACTTCCAGCGATACTTCATTGATTCGCTTCCTGTTGAATTTGAACTACGATGGCATATGCAAAGGCTTGACTCAATTACGAATTGAGTAGAAGATGCTAGAATGAATTGCAACTCTTCCAAGTAGTATTGGCATTTGTCTTATATGTGACGTGGATTCTACTCTGTCTTTATCTACAATATCATCTCCAAAGGTTTCCAACATATATTTTTGTCTTTAGTTCCTTTCATAATACTCTTCAGATATGATTCCTTAATATTTAAATACCACGGACCAGCACTAAACTCCAAATTCCCGCTGATACTCAATATCATAATATTTGATGAGACATTGATTAATATTTGATGAGACAACTGATATCCGGCGCTGGCAAGAAGCCTTATAATTCCCAACAACCGTCGTTATTGACATGCCCGTTATTGTATGTATCGATTTGTCTAGCATTGATAAATCAAATACTCCAATCTTCGTTATAAGTTCTCCCATTATCATTCAAAAGACATCAAACAACCCGACAAGCAATGGTGGTTTGAGACGCCCACAACTTCCCTAATAGAAATGTTTTCAGTACCCGTGGCATATATTTGTGATGCCAATAGGAAATACTTGGCGGTTAGATTGTAGGGTCACTCTTAAAGTGCATCGAATATGAAAGACTCTTACTCCCAGATTACAAATAATCAATTAAATATTACCATAATGACGACTGGCAGGTTGGCACCTTGTCTGAGATTATCGACTACTTGTGACGGGTATGAAGCTATAATGACAATCACTCCTCAATAATAATCCTTCCATCAGTCACATTGGGTTTTCGTCCAACATGACTCTTGTTATCACGGAATCTAGCAGCGCTCATTCCACGGATAACCCCCCTACGAAACTTGTCCGTTTCCTAGGATTCGTGAAGTTCAAGTACGCATAACGGAGTGATTTTGAAGCCACCTCGAAATGCGTTCCCAAGTCTCGAATAGTCAATTCGAGCATTCCCCCTTGTTCGCCTCGCAAAGACCTTCGAAACGAGATCTTTCGCGACGTTTCACTGTTCTTTGCAAATTGCGGAAGATGCAGTAGCACTGAAAAAGTGCGCTCCTGCAGGGAAAATCCAAAAATTTGGCTAAGTCTGGAAATGTAAGGGCGCTAAAATTTAGCGCCCCTACATGCAGTGAATTTCCAAAAAATGCAAGGGCGCTAAATTTTAGCGCCGTTACATTTTCTTTCGACACTTACCTTTTTTTTATGCCTCTGGCACGTTTCTTCACAATTTCGCGTTTTTCGTCAATCGTGCCACTTTTCGTGCCTAAATTTATTGCACGACTTGAGTTAGGTTTTTAATTTTCATTTGCAAGTTAAGTGAATGAATTCGCCACTTTTGTTGTTTATATTTTATTTCTTTTGTCTCTCTTGCTGGGCGAATTACACTTGAACTGCAAATTCGCATTTTGGAAGGTTTCCGCCATTCATCTCTTCAGATTTGCTTTCTTTTGGTTCTTTGTATTTTCATTTGTATATGTTCATGTCTTTCATACGCGTTTTGGTTTCTTACATTCGCGTTTTTTTTCATTACGTTTGTTTTTTGTTCTTTCCATTCGCGTCCTCCTTCTCCTTCATACGCGTTGGAACCCTCATTCATTATGCACCTTTCTCCTCTGTGTGTGTTCATTTCGATGCTCATTCCTTCTTCTTACCCTACCCATACGCGTTTCTTCTCTTGTCTTTCATACGCGTTTCTTCCTACCTTTCTCCTCTGCGCGCAATATCACTTGAGAATTTCTATCCACCCGCCATGCTTGTGTTAAGGTATCTTTGTTAGAAGTTCTTCATTCGTTTTGGCAAACATTGGAAAGATTCGCCATTGTAAAAAAGAATTCCTTTGACCTTTGAATGAAAATGTAATGGAATGGAGATGGTTTCGAATGACATTTCAAAGTTAACCAAACATTGCCTTTGCTGAAGCTTGAGCGCCTTCGCCATTCCTCATTGCATTTACATCTTCAAGAAACGCCAGAATTGCAAAAGCGCTAAATTTCCGCGCTATGACATTTTGAAGATACCTCAAAACTGCCTAACACTGTAAGATGTAAGGGCGCTAAAATTTAGCGCCCTTGCATCAAAGTCATCTTTCTCAAAAGCTAAAGCGCTGAATTTTAGCGCTATGACATCTTGAGAATGTCAGAAATTTGCCTAACACTGAAAGTGTAAGGGCGCTAAAATTTAGGCCCTTACACCAAAAGCAATTTTCTCAGAATGTAAGGGCGCTGAATTTTAGCGCCCTTACACTTTTTGCAGGCTTTTCCCAGACCTTTCCAAATGAACTTCATTTTTGACCAGTGCATCCCTGAGCTTCATTTTTCCGCATTCGTGCATCGTTTTGCGTGCCTCGCCATCCGCTCCATGCTTTTCCCACCCTCGTGCTCATTTCACGCTTTCCCATGTTTCCTAACAATTGGTGTTTGTTCTGGCTAGACGGAATTGCAGTCTACTCTCAGAGATCGTCAAGTCAAGAGTGCTCAGTGTTCCAGTTTCTTTTGATGACTGCTACGAAGCCTCCTTCTTCTTCGAAAGCAAAAAGCAAGATGAAGTACAAATATCAAGGCGTCATCCGCCAACTATGGTGCTTTCGAAAGTTGAAGAAATAAAGGATACAGAAGTTGGCCATCAAGACTTGGTTGACTTCGCAAAGTTGACAGAGACGAAGCCTCTCCCTGATTCGATGAGGGCAATCGTACACAGCAATCTCCACTTGGTGGCGATGTTCCCCACAGCTGCGCACAATACTGAGTTTGTTCTTCAAATTGCGTCTCATTACATCCGAGAAAGCAGAAGTGTGATCGACTCTTCCGGGCACGAGATTCTAAGACTCGACCCCGATTTCTTTGACATCGTCTTCAAGGTTCCTCACATGGAAAAATATATTGACATTTCTATATCAAAAGCACAGGAGATTTTCGATGCTGATCCTAATAAAGCCAAACAGTTGATAAATACTCAATGGCTTAAAAAGCCTAGATAGATGTTTCTAGATGGCGAAGGACTCTTGAGAAGTGACTTCAAAGGACGTCAAGGATATGATCACGTTCGGCGAGTGGGGTTTGCGAGGAATCATCCACCTTTCCGCGATTGGATGTATGAGTACATCCGGGGATCATAAAAGAGTGAAGGTGCATATTGGCGGGAGTAAACAAAATGGTGATGAGATGCGAGCAGTTGATCAATGCTCCTTCTACATTTGAATTCTACATGACTTCTTACGGGTAATACCTTACGTATTTGTGATGAGACAATTCAGTCTATCCACAAGGGAATGTCGAATGATAGTGCACAGTATCTGAGATATTTCATAGAGTTGGAGCTAAAGGAGATCTTTCATCATTTGAACTGGTCCGTGCTGCTAGCGCCTGCTAACAGTCGGCTACGGAAAGAAAGGGGAAGTGTCGATGAAACTTAGGTGGTAAGTAAAGTTGGATGTATTTTTCTCCAATTCCCAATGTTTACTTGCCTTTGAGAGTAAGGTTGTTACACCGGTTGTCCCTACATGCTACCACGTTATCCTTAGGATAAGTGGGTTCTCATGGAAACATGCAGACAGCTGATGTCAGTGCAGAAAGAACGAAGAAGCAACCACAAGCGTGGATTCAAGTTCCCACTGACCATCGGCAGATATACTATCCAAACTGCACAAAAAGCTAAGTCTGTCTATGTTGAGATGCAGATCATGACCATCAAAACCTACAGGTATAGGTTTGATTTTGACTACCGAGATGTCGGAAAGAAGTTGCAAAAAGGTCACCAACACAGGTACCGTTTTGAGGACATGCAGGTGGAGTGCGAGATGAAGAAGCCATTCGCAAAATGGACTATTGCAGATTAATAGTTCAACAAATTAGAGATCTTGGTATCGCTGACCTACCAGAGGATTTTGAGGATCCAGGTGATATCATGAACGCTGTCTATGATGAGCAAGGCATTGCTAAGAGGCCGTTGCCTGCAATACAGTGGTCTAGAAAAGAGGTCACCAGCATGAGAGAAAGGCTGAGACCAATTCTAGCCAACACAGAAGAATGGTTACACAAACATGGTCATACAATGAAAAGTTTCAGGACAGACTCGGAAGGAGAAGAGTCCGAGGCAGAAGCACGCCAACAGCAAGAACTCCGCGACAAAAACAAATCAGCGGCCGTTCCCACTTCTTCACGAAGAGGTCCAAGGATCAAGTTCACTGTTGGCAAGAAAGATACTCAGGCTGTCCAAGAGACAGAGAAGCCGGAATCCCATCCATGTCGTTCAAAGGGTAAAAAGCCCATTCTAGAGGAGGTAGATTCCGATGAAGAAGATAATTCAAGCGACCAATCCGCTGAAGATGAAGATTCAGCAGAAGCAGACTCCAATGTCGAAGAGGTTTCTGAAAGCGGGCAAGAGTCTGATGAAGATTCTGAAGAAGGATCTAAAGGTGACTTCGAAGGTGAACCAGAATCAGAGAGGCAAGAGGGTGATCAACAGGAACCCGAGCATGATGAAGAAATAACTACTCCTCCCGAGAACGTAGTTGAGGAAATCCACAAAACATCATCGCCCGTGACTTCAAACGTTCCTCATACCCCTCTTGAGTCAAGAACTCCTCCACCTCCTGTTCCCTCGTCACCTATTCCTACCACAAGCATTCCTGCAGCCGAGATATCCCCTATCCCTGCAGCATCAACCCAGCTTGATACTCCTTCAGTGACAAGCATCCATACAGTTGATATACTATCAAGCCCACCATCGTCCATTCCTAGCTTGTCTTCGCCAACGTATGATATCACTTCTAAGAACGAATTCAATCGTTTCATGAATGAGTCAATGCGTGATCAGCTCAATGTGTCAACTATAGGAGCGATGATGACAAACACTTCTCCAATTGTCACAATACCAATGGTGAGTTCAGATGTGACAATAACTTCAGAGGTGGCAATGGCGACTGAATTGACAGTAAATCCAGAAGTTCACACTGCTTTTCTTCCTCCTTGGCTAATATCCCAAGTGTCGAAGCGCAAGAAGCAAATGATTTCTCGAGGAGGGCTTGATGCATGAAGAATCGTTCTTCCAAGGCCAAAAGGAAAAAGGCAAAAAGAAGTACTCTTTCGGTGAGATGATGT
>VDFB02058536.1:0-11148 GCA_007258455.2 Sequoia sempervirens
TCCTATCCATAAGAGTCATTTAAACATTTATGTAGGGTGAAGGTACCCATCAGTAAACCTTCATAGCCCTCCTACTAAACCTAGTTGCCTAATCTTCCACAATCGAAGGTGTATCATATTGAGTCGTTGGTTTAGGAATTTTCAATTTCGGGGATAATTATTTTCTAGTGCCCAAATACAAACAACTTTTTCAGGAATCGAAACTTCCCTTTTTGTTTCCCATTTGTTCTTTCCTCTTGCTATCTTGGCATAAGAACTTTTCAACCATTATCTTCTGATAAGGTTTACGCATCACTTGTGTAATGAGCTCAGAGCTTCCAGAGCTGAACTTGGTAGCTTTGATACCACGTGTAACATATCGATTGTTCAATGAAAGTAAATTCACTATATTTTAACCTCAAGTAAATAAACTATGTTCAAAACTCATAGCAATAATTTTTTTCTTGTAATTCAAAGACTACATGCACATCTGAAATAATATATATTCCAAACTTTACATTTGCATTATAATTGAATATTACAATCTTTCCTTGAAATAATGACATATATAAAATCTCAAGATAACATTTATTTCATTACAACTTCCATATAAATGGATATAAGAGAACTACATAGCTCCTTTGAGATTCATTAGCAATAGTAACAAATGGTCCAAGAAATCTCCCTCAAATCTCAGTCACCAACTGATGAGGAGAAGCATCACTCAAGTGATTTTTTTCCAACTACAAAATCAAATGCGATCCCCCACACATCTGCCACATATGGAAAGATGGTCCTACCCTTCAATGAACAGATTGGTTGGAAAACCCCATAACAAATAATCTTCCCAAGCTTAGTGTTGTTTCCTACAAACTAGAACCTAATCATATGGTAGCTACTATGATGAGTATGAAAATCTCATAATAGAATGTTATACTAGATCATAGTGAATTGACAGTGTAAACAATGGCTACTTACACTACTTTGGCCAAAGTTTCATATAAAAGTGTTATCTCTTCACCCACTACCCTAGCTCAATTTGGTTATTGACCATTTATGTAGTATGCACATAGGAAATTCCCTTCTTAAGGTAATCTTTAACCTCGGGAGCAACGTATTTCCTTTATAATAAACTATGCATGGGAAATTCCCTTCTTCAGGTAATCTTTAACCCAAGGAACAACCTATTTCCTTTATAATAAACTATGCATGGGAAATTCCCTTCTTAAGGTAATCTTTAACCCGAGGAACAACCTATTTCTTTTATATGACTATAACATTCCTACTAAGTAAATTCAATACATAAGCTACTTCCTTCATTGGATAATCCAATTGCAAGGTAATCTATGAATTCTCTATGGCTCTATCTTATGAATAACTTCATAATCTATAGTATAGCTACATAAGCTTCCCCTTATCGTAGAATAAATACTCATCATAAAATGACTCTAACCAGGAATATATCGCATAAATAAGTGATTCAAAAGTATATCCTTGTCAATAAATGACCTTAGTTCAAAGGTATGACCTCAATAATAAATGGCCTCAATCTAAAGAATAATCATATCAATAAATGACTCAATCTAATGTTTAGTCTCAACAATATTTAGGACTCTTATTCAAGAGCATAATCTCATCAATAAAAAGCTATTCAAAAAGTAGAATCACGTCAATAAAATGACATCATGTCAAGAGTATAAAACAACCAATCAAGTAACAATTTCAACTCAATAGGGTATACCCACCTATGGTTCCAATCAATAATAATTCACAAATTCAAGTGATCAACTTATTCACATAGGTAAATCTCCATCTTGGTATACCCTAATCCCTAGATATAATCAACAATAATTAATCTGTCTGATCATGTAGGATAATCTCATTCTATGTGCTATGGTTTCAATCAATAATCAAATTAAGCAACGATCAAGTGATCATTCAAGTATAGACTAACAATATGGTTTGCATGTCATCTCTTTCTATCCATGATTACAAGTCTTTATACCAACATTGGTGTCGTGTTTGCTAACCTTATTAACCTCTAGGGTTTTCCTAGCATAATATGCTATCAAATATAGGTTACCTCACACAAGTACTTATGACACATTTATCAAGGAAATTCAAGCAATTTCAATATTTCAACTCTTCAAACTAAGCATTGCCTAAATACTCTTCAATATAGTATTTGTAAGAATTGGCTATGAAGGTAGCCACCCAAGATCTAGAGGCCTAATAGAAAGCACAAAAGAGAGATAGAATATGACAAGAATAAATTGTATTCAATGTCAATAATATGAGATGATAGAATGGTACAATGTACATAGGAGACCCCTTGGTTATATAGCCAAGGTGAGAACATAGAAGGGCATAAGATATGACAAGTGTCATAATCTTAGCGACATGAGACAACCATGAAAGCATCACCCACCTAAAGTGAAAAGATAATGTGATAATCACCATTAAAGCGGTGGATCACCCACAAAGGTGGAGATGATCACATTGATGCGGTCCAATAAAAGGTGGAAGTGATGAGTAATGACACGTCAAGTCCATCAAAGGTGGAGTAACCCTGACAACCCTATGTATCCCTGGTTAAACTTGTGAACTACGTAATCATGATCCAGGACAAGGCACATTTTGACTGATGACCAACACCCCTGGAACTCCCTTAGGTGAATCGCGGTTACCAAAAGAAAGCAACGCAAGAGGTCCCCGTAGCGAAGCCAGGGCTATGTTAGGTACCCATGTATTGTATCGTAATGGAAACCGCGGAGCAAAAAGATAGGAAACCCTAATACCGGGAAAAATCCCCCCCATAAGAGAGAATGAGATACAAAAGCCTATGAATATGGCATGAGAAGGATAAAACCCCATGTGAGGAAAAAGTCCCCCCATACAAGAGAAGAAGAGAGACAAGGTAGCCCCCCCTCAATGTACAGTGATCACCCATGGAAGATGCTCGAGACACCAAAGAAGCTATCTTAAAATCATCAAACAACATTCCTCCCTAGGGAAATAGAAACAAGACTAAAGGTGGTATGAATGAAGTCTCCAAATCCACAAGTGAAGAAGTAAGAACCCCAAATGTAAGAAGCCCCGTGAAACTGCTCGAAAAGTTCCTATGTTGATGCCAAGGATGCCTTCCCCTAAAACCATGTGAAGCCGCAATGGTGTAGCCACTTTCCGGAACCCGGTGAGAACCCTCAGGCAGCAACACTCATTTTGCTGAAAAAGAAAACTCAAGATCTAGCAAGGATGAAGGTAAACATACTCCAAAGATACAACGCCCCTCAAGAGAGAAAGTTGCCTCCTCCAACTATTGTACATATGCATCCACAATCACATCAAGCTCAAAAGATTGATCATGTAGAGGAGGGTCGGAGTGTTCCCTCGCAACAACTGAAGAAGAATCACCTTCATCAAAGAGAAGATGTAAGTAATCACTCCCAAGTCTACAATGTAGGACTCCACAAACAAACCACCAATGTCTGTCAAGTAGTCATCCCATGAAGCTGCTACTGGAAGACAAGGTATACATTGTTGCATTGAATCACAAGGCACTGAAACTGTCAGAACACAAGTATCATCAGGTACATCAGTGAATGTAGGAGATGGAGTATCAACAATAGGCTCAAGAACCTTAGGACTAGTGAGCACTCCAAGATTCAAGTAACCATACTCAATCTACTCAAGTGTGTCCACACTAGGGTGAACTAAATCATCAATAGGAGAAAAATATGAGAAGGTGTAGAACCGAGAATGATGATCAACCTCCCCAATTGCAACAAGAGCCTTGCTATGCAAATCCCGAACAATGACAGAATCTGGTGTGAACTCTACACTCTTTCTTGAACCACTATGTGTAATCTGATAGATGGAAAGGATGTTCCTTGACAAAGTAGGTACACATAGAACATCATTAAATGCTCCACCTTCAACGTCAATAGAACCCTTCCCACAAACTGCCAAAGATGTGTTGTTGGTCATCAAAATGGGTGGTGATGAAGAAGAATCAAATGAAGAGTACATATCCTTGGATGAAGTCATATGATGTGAAGCTCCTGAATCAAGGATCCACCTATCTAAATTGGAATCTGCAAAAGCAAGAAATGTTTGCCCCTTATGTTTCTCACATTGAGATGAAGAAGAAGGAGATGAGCTTGATGTTGTTGCCATGAGAGTTGTTCCTTTTCCCTTAGAAGAAGTGGAAGGGGATGAGTCCTTCTCTTGATATGCAGCTGGCAAGTTGATGTTGTTCTTCCTAAGGATGTGTTTCAACTCATCAATTTGCTTAACATGACAACGATGCTCATCATGACCAATCCTTTTGCAATATGCACATGTTGGTTGCTCCCTCTTATTTGAATTGTTGTACTTCTTTGAAGAAGATGATGTTGATGAGATTTGATGTGGAGGAGTGGATTGTTTGTTCTCTCCTTGTGGCTTTGGCGAAGATTTCTTTTGGTCCATTCCTTTGCTTTGCTTATTGTTTCCATGATTGACCACCAATGCTCTTGAAGTTGAAGACTTGAGAATACCCATTTTCATTAACTTATTTTGCTCAAGAATCAAAAGATCTGTGAGAGCCTCAAAAGATGGTGTTGTGAAGTTACTTATTGTCAATCTTTTAGTTTGAAAACTTGAAACAAAGGCTGCATACTCAACTGGAAGTTTGTCTAACAAGTTGAAGACCAATTGATCATCCTCTTTTTCAATACCACAATCTTTTAGTTGTACTCTTAGTTCAGTTGCCTTAGTGACATAATCCTGAATTGTATCAAAATCCTTGGGATCAAGGCTTAAGAGATCATGTTCAAGTTTGTATCCCTTAACCTTATCAACCTTTCCATACAAAGCAGCAAGCTTATCCCAAGCTTCCTTAGCTGTGGTACATTTATCAACATGGAAAATGAGATCATCTGAAATGAACTTTCTTAGTGTACCCAATGCCATAGAAGTTTTAGTGAGCCAATCCATATACGCAATTGGATCTGCCTTAGGATCTGAAGGTGCAGTTATGGTTCCATCAATGTAGTAAATTAATCCTTTTTCCATTAGTTTACTCCATGCACGTACTTTCCATGTACCATAATTATGTGCAGTTAAGATTGGAACTTTAGATGAACCCATGATGGAATGAAAGAGCACAAGAGAGAAAATAGGAACAATCACACAAGATACACTCCCCCAAATTCACTCAATCAAAGTACCCCCCCACAAAGAGATGATTTTGGCACTTTATAATGTAGTACGTGTACAATAGGCCACTTGCAACTTGGGTAAGTGAGCTTATGATTTCTGATTTACAACTTACAAATAAATAGGTTGATAACATACTAGAACAAATAAGCAAAGACCTAAATTCAGATCTATGCAATACAAGTGCCAAATAGGCCAAAAAAGACCATATTCTGAAAGTACAAAATCCACTCAAGATCACTTCAAAATGATTGCAGATTCAAGAAGTAGACAAAAAATCATGCACTTTCAAAAAAAATAGCACATGAAAAGGAGTTTGTATGAGCCTGAACGAAGCCTCTGAAGTTGCAAAAATGGTGACAAGACAGGTACAGTCATGAGAAACTGAAAATTATGGAAAAAATGTCCATCAAAATCAGAAACCAAGTACATCATTATGAAGTACATGAAAAAATAGCCCAAATAAAAAAAAAATTGCTCAAAAAAAGGAGCAAAAAGAGCGAGATATGGCCTTCCAAAGTTGAACTGCAAATTCAGAAAGCCCATTGGAGAGGGGGGAAATTTTTTTTTGAAATATGCTGACATGGCGATGACATAGAATGACATCATCAGAACTATAGCTTAAATTTGATGGCTTTATGACTGTTGGAAGTTGACATGAGCCTAAGATTGACGGCTGGATGCACGTCACGCTGAAAAAAAACTCGATGCCGGTTGCCAGAATTTGTTGAACTGTACCGATTGTCGGTGATTGAAGGGCCTGCCATGGTCGGTGGCCACGTGGCAGAGGGAGTACTCGCCTGGTACTCTGCCGCATACAGACAGGTCTGCGTACTGTCTGCGTAGGTACTGCGCAGGCAGTACCAGTACCTTTTATAAATTTTTTTTTTGATTTTTTATATAAAATTTCTAATGAATTTTTTTTTACATAAAAACTTTACAAATCAAAATTTTTGATTTTTCAACAAACTTTTGAAATAAAAAAAAATACCGGTTTTTGATTTTTGTGAGTTTTAAAAAATAAAGAGGGCTAAATTTTGAAGAAGTTAAATGGAGTGGAGACTTAGAACAAAATTTTAAAATATTCTGGCTGAAAGGAAAATTGGAATGACTTTTAGAAAATATCTTTAGAAAAGTAATCGGCAGGACTATCAGAATAATTGAAAACTTAGAAAATACCCCGATTGGTGGTTGCAGATCTAAAGACTCGATATCGATTTTAAATTTGGAAGGCAATACCAATTTAGGCTTTGACCCCTTGAGCACAATGAGCATTTGGGGTTTGGCAGGATCCAGAATCAACGGCAATATGAAAATACACCATTCTTCAAATGCACCAAGATCTCTCCAAATGACTAACCAAAGGCACTCCAGCAGCTCTGATACCATGTAAGAATTGGCTATGAAGGTAGCCACCCAAGATCTAGAGGCCTAATAGAAAGCACAAAAGAGAGATAGAATATGACAAGAATAAACTGTATTCAATGTCAATAATATGAGATGATAGAATGGTACAATGTACATAGGAGACCCCTTGGTTATATAGCCAAGGTGAGAACATAGAAGGGCATAAGATTATGACAAGTGTCGTAATCTTATGACATGATACAACTATGAAAAGTTAGCACTCCACCTAAAGTGGAAAGAGATAATGTGATAATCACCACAAAAGGTGGAGAGATGATCACATGATGTGTCCACAAAAGGTGGAAGTGATGAGGTAATGACATGTCAAGTCCATCAAAGGTGGAAAATATCCTACAACCTCCTATGTGGTCCCTAAGTAAACTTAACTAAGGTGTAATCATGACCTAGGACAAGGTACAAGACATTTAATTACACCAACAGTATTTAATACTATCTCGAATACCTATTCCATAATATGGAATATATAGAAATATCAAACAAGGAAATAATTTTCCTATCTACATTTTTCATGAATTCATTTCATACATCCAAAGAAGAAAATATTCATCTTATGATAAACAATACATATTTTTCCAAGAAAGTAATCAAAGTTACTCAATCTTTTTAAAATCATAAAAACATTAAAGTATAGAAACCACATGTTTGTTTAACATTTAATTCCAATTTGAACACATTGGTTCCCAAGCTCAATCCTTCCAAGTAAAGCTTACAAACTCTTCTTAAATTCTCCAATTCCACTCTCAAAAATTTCTCTTAATAACTCTCACAATGCTCCTCATGAATAAGCTCTCAGCTCAAAACAAGAATATCTTAGGTAAAAAGCAGCATAATGCTAATAAATTGTCCATCCAAATGAGGAAATCCTCTCCCCTATTTATACAAAAATATGAGACTTTGTTGCTTACAAGAAAGCTATGCTAAATGTCACTTCTCAACTCTTAAGATCGACTCAGCAAATAATCTCAATGGGTGGTAGCATTCAAAATTAATACTCAGCAAAACAGAGCAGCGGGTCACTTAAAACAAAGACAACAAGAATGCATTTCAGATATGCAAGGTGAAAGATCAAATAGGTCAACTCTATTCATGCCAACTTCTAGTTGACTTATTCTTTATTTTACCTTGTCTTCCATCATTGAGTAGAGCTTTACAAATTAGACTTCTAATGCAATGTAGTTTTCATAATTTGGCACCACCTAAACCTTCTTTCGTGCTTTTGGTGTTTTCTATTTTATGATAGTCATTCATTATTTATTACACTCCAGTATCTTTTTATGGCTCTTACATTTAAATTCTTCATATACCCATACATATATATATATATATATACCTATATATATATATATATATGTTAGTGAGCATCATTTACCGAGATTTGATGAATTGCATGACAAACATCTTTAATTCTTGTGTTGTATATTCACTCTTTTTATTTTCAAGCACACATCCAACCATGCATACCCATGTTATTGCTTAGTAATTTAAAACATTAGTGCTTTTTTATTAACAACTTTGCTTTATTCAAGGCATTGCTTATGTGTATATATATATATATATATATATATATATATATATATGTCTCTCTCTCTATATATATGTTTACATATATATATATTTCAATCAGCTCCTATGATAATAAATATACATCATTCCATACTTGAGTGCATATATCATATTACCATAATTCATAGATTTTATAATGCATATATATTTATATACATATAGACACATAGATATATACATATTAATATGCTCATATGGATGCCTCTATTTTTTGTCAATACATACACACATATTACTATATATATCTATGTGTGTGTGTGTATCTTTTCCTTGATAATTCAACTCATATATAAGTAACTATATCGATCGATATATATATATATATATGCCATATATATATATATATATATATATATACATATATATATATATATATATATATATATATATATATATATATATACATGAAGTCGCATATGTCATCAGTTAGATTACTCCGTCACGAGAAAGGGCTCATAGGGTAGGGGCTTGGCAAATCCATGATCAATTCGAAACCGGGAGGAATAAAACCAAAGAATTAGTTCCCGAGAAACCTGACTCCATATAAATACAGTTCGACTTCTTTGATTCAGCTTCCCGAATAATTCAGACTTTGAGACCGAGGGCGCTGCTGGGTTATTTCATTGGCAACCAACTAAAAGTGTATGTGTAAGCTCAGTTAGGTTTCATTAAGGGTTACCCGACCAATCACTTCTCCTGAGTGATACTTCCCCTCCCTTGCAGAGGATTAAATCTATCCCTGCATCTAGCTTAGTTCAACACCAAGGTAGTTATACATTCATAATAAATCCATTTGCATCATAAAACATTTGTATCATCAAAGCATTAGAATGTTCATATTAATACATAGCATTCCATTAATTCAAAACATATTTATTCTTTTGAAATCAATAACATCTTATTGCATATTCACATATTCCATTCACCTAACAAACATATTAAAGTCACAATTTACATTTATCAACATTTTCACACAATGGTAAAAGTAACTCAGTAACTATGAAACGGGGTGTAACAATAAATTTCAATTCATGTCATCCTTTTATCCTTTTTCCTTACAAAAGAACAATAGTTAAGTCATTTCAGGTGATAGATCCAAAGGGAACTAGCCCTCTCTAGAGGTTCTTTTCCATCATAGGTGACCCACAAACTTGGAAAAGATCCAATGTTTCACTAGTAAGCTAAGTTTTGCAACTTATCAAGTGTGTGTACTTAGGTGATAACAATCACAATGAGAATCTAAAGGATCACTTGCAAAAGTTCCAGCTGTATCAATAGTATTGCAAGTCCACTTGGGTAAGGGTTGGATATCTCAAGGTAGAGGGAGAGCTAGAGCATCATCCTCATCCTCAAGAGATAAGAAATATTGAAGAGATGAAGAGAGAGTAATAGGCACTAAGGGAGAAAATATCGATGAAGAATACATCTAAGGAAAACTTGTTCATCAAACTAGACATCCCACCTAAAAAAGACATCTCTAGAATCGAGATCAAACAATATATACACCTTAACATCCCCACAATAGCCAAAAATATGAGTTGTTGGCTTTTCCTCCCCATAGCTTTCTATTGAGCTTTTGGAATGAATTCTCAAGCCTCACTACCAAAGATTATGAATGAAGATACATCAAGCTTGATATGAGACCAAGCCTCCTTAGGATTCATATGTTACAATAACTTATGAGGCATACAATATTATATATAATTGGCACAATTCACTACTTCATCCTAAAAGGGAGAACCCATATCTTATTCAACTGAATTATATAGTTGGCCATCTCTTGTAAAGTTTTGATCTTTCACTTAGAAACACCATTCTACTGAGGAGTGTATAGAATTATAAGATAATGTTGAAGAACATGCTCAATAAAATTCCTTGAAAGCTTGATTGATATAATCCTCCTATTTTATGTGCATAATTTCTTCATAGAAACACCAAATTTATTTTTCATGAATGTCTTAAATATCTTGAAAGAATCAAAGGCATTGCTCTTGTACTTAAAAAAGTGCACCCATGTATGTTTGGAGAAGTTGTCATTAAATGTGAGAACATATTTGGCCCTTGAAAAAGAAGTTGGAAATGACATGAGGTCACTATATACCAACTCTATGGGTGCCTTAGCATATGTGGTTCTATGGAAAATGTTGTAAAGTTGCAAATTTTGCAATTTGGTAGAAGTCCAACGGTCATGTCATTTCAAGATATAGTCTAGGAGGTTGTAATAGTTGGTTTAGGAAGGAAAATGTATAAAAGAGGTTGAAGACTTCTTGTAAGGGTTGGTTGTTAGTTTTGAAGAAGATTTTGATCAATATAATCAC
The DNA here is from genome assembly GCA_007258455.2 of Sequoia sempervirens. Lineage (NCBI taxonomy): Eukaryota > Viridiplantae > Streptophyta > Pinopsida > Cupressales > Cupressaceae > Sequoia > Sequoia sempervirens. The sequence goes on from VDFB02058536.1 coordinate 10,488, forward strand.
TATTTTCCTTAATTTCTGAACTTTCCTTTTTGTACAGTGTTATTGTAGAGTTATTGTACAGCCTGTGCAGTGCCTTATTTACTCAATTTGAATTGAATGGAATAGGATACTATTGTATCCTTTTATTGAATCCAATTTTGAGGAGTTTCATTGTGTTTAGTGGATTTTCTTGTTGATTTACTAAAACTAGGTTTGTGACTACAGAGTTAAGGGTTTTGTTGTTTTAAATAAGAAAATGGACCCATTCCACCTTCTGTAGGAACTATATCTCAGTTGAATGTGTATTTACCATTAGGTAAAGGTGTGTAGATGGTTCTTTTGTGTAGGGGAGATAAAATAATGAGTTGGGCATGATGCCCTATAAGGGAAAAGTGAGTTTTCCTTGTGAAATTGGTTGGGGAAGCACTATATGTTGATTTTTTTAGTGTGTGTAGGGGTATTCAAAGGTTTTTAAAGTGGTTACAGGGCTAGAGCAATCCTGGAAGTCATATTTTCATTAAAACCCTAAGCAAATTGCTTAAAAAGAGGGTTTCTGAGTTTGGTGTGTTGGAGACCAGTTCTCCTAATACAAATTGTGAAATATTAGGTTTTGTAACCTATGGATTGCTGCCCTAGTAGTTTTCGAGGTTAGAAATAAGTTTTGAGACATGTTACTTTGTAA
>VDFB02058537.1:0-11303 GCA_007258455.2 Sequoia sempervirens
GGTGTTCTTGTGGTCAAATATTTTTTCTTGCTTTATTCGAGGTTTTCATGTTCTTAGTTGACATGATGGTAACATGTAGGTGTGGATCCTTGAAAATTTAAATTTTTGATGTTTAGCACTTGCGTGGAGAATATTTTTTTGGGTCTCATCATTGTTTTTGGATGATAGTGTTTAGATCCACATTGAAAAGTTAATTGTAGAATTTGGTACATGCAAATATTTTTTATTTTCTTGGCCGACTAAGTTGTTGATGAAATCTCATGTAGCGGATATATAAGATTGATTGTTTCATCGGTGCAAAGTGTGCTTTGTGTGTTGGGTGTGATCTTATGTGTGTATGTGTGCATATCATTTGATTGCATAGCAGAGTGTGAATAAGATTGACCGAAGTGTGAAGTAGTTTGAGTGAAAAGTGGAGTTTTATGTGCTTAATTGGAACTGTAATTAGGCTTGTGTAGAATCTATTTTCTCAGTTCATACCCTCCATATTTTAATCCTATTCTGTATTATTGGGAAGTGAGCCCCTTTTGTAATTGAGCAGTGAGCTCTAGGCAGTATGCCTGAATGGATGTGCATTCCCCTTTATTGTTTTCATTATACTTTTAACAAGCTATAATATTGTGGACTAACATCCACCGTGGTTTTTCCCCTAACAAGGTTTCTACATAAAAAATTATTGGTGTTCTTTGTCTCTCTGATGTGTTAATTGCTTATGGTTAATTGCTTATTCATCAAATCTTAGATTAAGTTAAGTAAATTTTGAAAATTTTATTATTTTGTGATAACTGACTCACCCCCCTCTCTCAGTTGTTTGTCCTTGTTTTTCCAACACTTGGGCCCTTATGAAGTAAAAAGAACTCAAGTGGTACTTTACTTAAGTGTTGTAACACACTTTCACACTTTTCTAGGATCTTATTAATAGATTTCACCTAAATAACCTCTTTTTATCATTTACCAAGTCTTATTTTAATTTTCTGTAAAAAAATCACACTTTTCTAGGCTTCTCATTAATAATTAGACCCTTCTTATGCTTTAGTTGGCCCCATTTTACATCTACAAGCCTTACATAAGTGTATTTTTTAAAATAATCTTGATAAATATCATTTAAAATATCAAAATTCTGAAATCCACTTAAAATTCTTTAAGAAGGACCCATTCGCCACTAGAGGGTATGTGTAGGATCATCATGGAAAAAATAGGCCCTTAAGTGACTGATGAGCCTAAAATATGCTCATAATTTGATGTTATGATAAACTTTTAAATGACTTTATTTTGCTATTTCACGGCTGTTTAAACTTTGTTGAAACCTTTTATGGGGATATCCTGTAGCAGGACACTTTTATATTCCTACAGCCTATTGTGTTGACTTGATTGCATTTATTGCCTTGTTGACTCCCGAAAATGGTTGGTATATTATATACAGTTTTTGAATGGTGAAGTAGATTTAAAATATGTGATTAATGAATAGATATCGTGTATGTGCCATATGCCTTTTCTTGCATGTCAGTTATGTTTTGTCTCGCAGGTTGTTGAAGAATGATCGAGTCAAGCGCAGCCGATCTCGGCCTTGTAGTAAAGTCCAGTTCCTGCACGACTTTGAGGAAGCTCCGCCGAAGACTCCTTGACCGAAACTGATTTGGAAAGATTTTTAATGATAAGTCAATCTAGAAAGAGTGGAGCACTAGATTCTCTCTGAATCGGGTTGAACACATAAATTTATTTATGAAGTTTGTTCCTTGATTCAGGGATACACTTTACTTCGACGTCTTTCTTTGATGAAGTTAGTTAGTTAGTTGTTCTTTTGTTTTAAAAATAAGATACTCCTCCTGCGTGAGAGTAGTAGTAGAAGAAGAGGAATAAAATGAGTAATAGATGATATTCAGGGTAAGATAGAAACAGAGTGGTAGATATCATGTAAGAGTTAGTACAATAATGAAAGACAGAATCTGTTTGTCCAGAAATAGAGTTTGTTGTTAGTTTTCACATCAATAAAACAATGTATCTTATTCTATTTTCATGAATAAAGATTGATGAAGTTTCGAGTTCAGCATCTGTGTAATCAATAGATGCTTGCTAAGGGGGCCCACTTAGTAAGTATCTGTAGTTAATTAGTTAGATGTTCTTTTCTACTGATATCCAGTTAGCTTTCATCTTTTGAAGTTTTTTTATGCAAACTCGCCTTTACATCGCCTCCCCGTTAAAGATAGAGAGTCCATCCCTAAGGACCTGCTCCTATAAAGATAAGCCGCCTCATGCTGGTTTGTGCCTCGGGCCATAGTCGTTACTAAGCCATTTGAATCAAGCATTGCTGAGTTAAAGAATTCTGCATTACCATTCTCAGAAGCTTAGATAGAATTTCTTTCCATTATGTATTTTACATAAGATTTGATCAAACAAATTTCTAGTGCATATATTTTGCTGTGCCATTTAAAGTCTATGTCCCCTGGTTTGACAAGTAAAATGAACGTCCACAGAGAAATATTAGTCACCTGTCGGAATGTCCAATTCCCAGGAAAAGTTTTACTGTGATATTCATATCCTTTTGTGAGTGCGAGCCATTTTTGGCACCATTGCCGGGGATGGCGTCTAACTAGGAGTTTGACAAAGTCATTTTCAGCATTAGTTTAGTCTGTTTGTCAAAAAAATTCAAAAAATTTCAAGCCATTACTCACCATATTGCATGCATAGAATAAGAAGAGATGCACTAGGAAGGTTCCTCCCTGAAAATCTATTTATTGGAACTACCATTTGACCCAAATAATAACTTACCTAAGGAAAACCCATTTGCTCTGCTATTCCAACACCTAGACATGGCAAATAATCCACCTAATAATCCACCTCCTGCATTTGAGTTTCCCATTGTTCCCCAACAAGATACTAACAATCTTAAAAACATCCCCTCTTCCTTGCTTCCAAAGTTTTATGGCCTAGTCATTGAAGACCCAGAAACTTTTCTGTTTGAATTTGATGTCCTCTGTCATAGTTATGACTACAACATAGACACTCATAAACTGAAGCTATTTCCTTCTACCTTGAAGGAGGGAGCTCTCAGATGGTTCATGAGTCTGGGAAGAGGCGTTGTAAATAGTTGGGCAGCCATGCAGACGAAATTCCTTGAAAAGTATAAGGAATATTGTAAGAGTGCCAAGAAAGGTGACGACATATTCAACTCTAGTAAGGAGGATGAAAGTCTAGAAGATTATATTTCAAGGTTTTTGTTTTCATTAAAAAGAAACTCAAACCATACTCTTAACGAGGAGTCTCAGAAACTACTTTTTCTAAGGGGAATCAGTGATACCTGTATTGACGCCCTGGACCTAATGGGAGGAGGTGATATAACTCAACTGCCTTGGGATGATATCTAGAAGATATGTCTTAACTACTCTCGAGCAATAGTTAAGAAAGGTCGAGGTCATCATGCTTCAATGGGGAAGTCTTCTTCTGGTGGAGTTTCCCGGATGGAGATCACAAATCTGCTATTTGATTTCAAGCAAGACATCATTAATAATATGGCTACACAATTGGACACTATGCAAGCTCGGAAGAAACATGCAGAAGCTGAGGTAGTTTTGGCTGAGTTCTGTCCATACTGTAGACAAAAGAAGCATGATTGCAGATGCAAAATGGTGGCTAATTTGGAAGCCAGACAACTGCCTACTAATTTCAAACCAGTGGAAGGTGATGATGATCAAGTGTTCTTTGTTGCACAAAGGAGACCATGGGCCCAAAGGCAAGGTATGCCTCAAGACCCTTTAACTTTTGGTAATTCCTATTCTAGCTATAATAACCAATGGCAACAAGCATATGGACCACCACCACCATGGAATCTGCCTCAACCAAGTTGGCCTAATTATCAAACCCCAAAGTGGCAATCTCCTCAAGGAGGTTGGCAGTAGCCACAAGGTCAATGAACCCCACCTTCAGGAAATTGGCAACAAAATCCTCAATGGAGAGGTCCTCAACAATGGCAAAACCAGTCTCCTGGGTTCCTGCAGCCTCCACAGCCACAACAACAGGCCCTTATGCCGCCTCCTGTAGCAACTACCACAAATCTTGGACCTCCAAAGCAAACGCCTATGCCTGCCCAGCCATTGCCTAATCCCAATAATAAGCAACAACAGCAGCCTTAACATCTTGTGTATATTTTTGAAGCCAACCAATATCAAGCTTATGCCTTAAATGTTAATGGCATCCATCTGAGGTCTAGAACTACTTTACCTACTCCCAAACCACCTCTGATTATAGAAATATCTGATTCACCCCTTGAAGAATCTAATGCACCTGCTGTTTCCACTGAGCATATGCCTATACCCGATACAGTTTCTACGGAACCTATTTTGCAGAGACAAGATAAACCACCTTTTCCTCAGAGGTTACAAAGTACTGAATCTAAACTCATGCAAGAATCCACTTTTGACATTCTAGATCAGCTCAAAAATGTGCAAATTCAAATCCCTTTGTTTCAGGCTATTAAAGATGTTCCCATTTTTGGAAAAGCTATTAAAGAAGTCTGTTTGAAGAAGCCTGGATGAAAGAAAAATGATCCCCAAACAATTCATGTCTTAGGGAAATTGGCTGATATAATGTTGGGAAATGTAGTCATTCCAAAGTATATTGACCCTGGAAGCCCTGTAGTACAGATACATATAAATGGCCAAGTTGTAAAAAATATTTTGATTGATTTAGGAGCTGCCATCAATGTAATGACAAAGCATACTATGGACTCCTTGAATATTTCAAACATTAGGTCTACACCAACAGTTCTGCAGCTTGTAGACAGCTCCACAGTCAAACCTGATGGGATGATAGAAGAGGTAATTGTCACTCTTGAATCTTGGGAGTATCCTGCTGATTTCACAATATTATCAGTTAAGGAAACTTTAGGAGGGTATCCAGTTATTCTTGGTAGGCCATGGTTAGCAACTGCTGATGCTTTTATAGGATGTCGTTCTGGAGATATGACCATTTCTGATGGGCAGTCCACAAAGAAATTAGTTTTGTATCCACCTGCTAAACCTCAAGCAGATTTGTCCCAACCTATTTGGCCAGATGTGGGAGAAGAAATAGAAGAAGCCAATTCTTTGGCTCAATTAATGATGCTCCAAAATGATCTATTCTCTCAACTTCAAAGTGAAGATGCTTTGATTTTTCAAATTCTGCAATTTAATCTTGATGCAGATAGTTTATCTGATCCAAGTGGTAGTCAGCATCAATGTTTCCTGTAGCAGCTAGATTCCAAGAGTTCATCGCCTAAACTTTCGACAATTTTTCATAACTTGCTTCCACAAGAGGTATAAACATTACCTATTGATTCTATGAGTAATCTCATTAAGCAGATAGAATTGTCTCCAAATCATTGTTTGAATGTTAATAGTAAGTTGTCTCAGTCTCAAGAGGCTGACTTATTAAAAATGCTCCAAAAATAGCATAAAGCTTTTGCATGGGAATATGGGGACATGCAAGGAATAGATCCTCGAGTTTGTACTCATAGGATATATATCAAAGAAGATTATTTACTAGTTAGACAACCTCAGAGAAGAGTAAATCCGACACTTAGAGAAATAGTGAAAAATGAACTTCAAAAGTTGCTTGATGCTGGTTTTATTTACCCAATTTCTGACAGCCAATGGGTTTCTCCATTAGTCATTGTCCCCAAGAAAGGAGGAAAATGGAGAGTATGTGTAGATTATGGAGTTTGAAATCAATACTGCCATCTCCAGCAAGATCTCCTCCCACGTCTCAGGTGATCCCAAGTACCAGGACCTGCCCGTCCAAGACATTTTCCCTCCTTAGAGATTGCATGAGCAGAATGTAGCCAACCGTAGACAAACGCCTCCCAAGCATCTGCCATGCCACCCACCCATCCAGCTGGAACACTTCAGCCATTCTAACTGCCCCTGCCACCAATGGTCTCATGAAATTGCCTGTCCCACATCATACCATAGCTACTCACCCCACCTGCATTTAAAGAAGCCACCATGAAACTTATGTCTGACATTAAAAGGTGAGAGCAAAATTCTGTCTCTAAACAATGAAAAGTGCTTTTTAATGATGGAAGAAGGTATTGTTTTAGGTCATCATGTTTCAAAGAATGGAATTTAGGTTGACCTTGCTAAAATTGAAGTTATTCAAAATTTACAAACTCCTGCAAAACAAAAAGATGTTAGAAGTTTTCTTGGTCATGCAGGGTATTATAGAAGGTTTATAAAAGACTTTAGTAAAATTGCCAGTCCACTTTATGCTTTGTTAACAAAGGATTCCCAATTTGAGTGGACCGAGGCCTACGAAAAATCTTTCCTGCAGCTAAAGGACTTGCTTACTAAAGCCCCTATTCTTCAAGGTTCAAAATGGAACTTTCCTTTTCACATACATGCTAATGCATCTGATTTTGGTATAGGAGCAGTTTTAAGTCAAAAAGAAAATTCAATTGAGCATGCTATCTACTTTATCAGCAAAAACCTTCAAGGTCCTGAGCTCAACTATACTGTTACAGAAAAAGAATTGCTTGCAGTAGTGTATGCTTTGAATAAATTTAGGCATTATGTCATAGGTTATCAGATATTCATCCACACTGACCATGCAGCAATCAAGTACTTGATGAACAAACCTGCCATTTCTGGTAGATTGGCAAGATGGCTCCTGTTGTTATAAGAATTTGATATCACAATCATTGACAAACCAGGAAGAGCTAATGTTGTAGCTGACTTTTTATCAAGACTTCAATTAACTGCATCTGAGGAACATGAGGTCATTGATGATAGATTTCTAGATGAACACTTGTTTTCCATTGCTGCACATACACCCTGGTATTCAGACATTGCTAATTATCTGGCAGCAAACAGAATACCAGCTTATTTTTCCCCAAAAGAAAAGAAGTTGTTGATAGAGAAAAGTTTTAACTTTACCTGGATTGTAAATTGCCTATTCTATACTGGCCCTGATCAAGTAATGCGAAGATGTGTAAGAGAAGATGAGACTTATGATATCTTGCATGCCTACCATGATGAACCATGTGGGGGGCATTTTGCAGCAAAAAGAACAGCAATGAAAGTTCTTACAACAGGGTATTACTGGCCAACATTACACAAGGATGATGTGGCCTATACAAGGAAGTGTGACAGATGCTAGCGTATGGGAAGACCAACTAAGTCAGATGAAATGCCACTATGTCCACAAGTCATAGTCACCCCTTTTGATAAATGGGGGATGGATTTTGTGGGGCCAATTGATCCACCATCAAACGAAAAGTCATACATTCTAGTTTGCACAGATTATGTCACAAAATGGGTCGAGGTAAAAGCTATGACTAATGCTCGAGATAACAAAGTTGCTGAATTTTTGTATGAACAAATTTTCATAAGATTTGGAGTTTCTAGAGAGCTTGTAACTGATCAAGGAGCTTAGTTTACGTCAAATCTGATCACTGCACTTATGAATGACTATAAGATCAAACATAAGAAGTCGAGCCCCTATCATCCTCAAGCCAATGGTCAGGCAGAGGTAACAAACAGAGAAATTGAGGTGATCCTCACAAAGACAGTGCAGATTCATAAGAAAGACTGGAGTAATAGACTTTCTGAAGCAGTTTGGGCTTACAGAACTACATGGAAAACAACAACTGGGTTTACACCTTTTGAGTTGCTCTATGGGAAAACAACTATGTTACCCATTGAATTTGAATATAAAACTTTGAGGACAACTCTTGAACTCAACATGGACTTATCCAAAGCACAGAAGGATCCTCTCTTGCAGCTAAATGCTTTGGATGAAATGAGAAAAGCCGCCCTGCAGCATACATAAGTAATCCAACAGCAGAGAAATAAATGGCATGATCAGTACATCAAAACTAGAAAATTTTCTGCTGGAGATTGGGCTCTGTTATATGATTCCAGGTACCAAGAAAACTAGGGTAAACTCACAACACATTGGCTTGGCCCCTATAAAATTGAAAATGTGTTTGACAACGGAGCTGTGCAGCTGGTCACAATTGATCCAGTCCATTTCAAATTGCTCGTCAATGGCCACCGACTCCGACTGTACCATAAGCCAGTTTCCAAGGAAGACTTCATGAAGCAATTCATTCAGGTTCCACCCGCTACTCTTCCTGCAGCCGAGGGCTCTAGCTTTTCTCCTGCAGCGTTCCCATAATTTTTAAAAAACATGCCCATAATAAAGGTTTTCTTTTTAAGAAAACCCCTTTTTCCCCATTTTCATTTATCACCCCCATCTCACTTCTTTATCTTCCATCCATCTATCCATCCATCCATTTCATTCGTACATTTCATTTGCCCATTTCACCCATCCACTTCATCCGTCTGCATCAACCTTAATTAAGATATCTTTCCAACTTGTCAATTCATGCAGCGCCGTCATCTTTCTTCACACGTACGTGCAATTACTAAAGGTACGCCATATCTTTTCTTATTGCATATTTGATTTATTTCATTCTATTCAATTACTGCTATGCATGTACCGGTCATTATCACCAGAATCTCTACCTATTTTTTTTAGTACATGTGAGGACACATGTCATCCTTTAAGTAGGGGGTGGGGTAATCCATCGTTTGAAACCTGTCTTTTCACCGCTGCCATAACTGCAAAATAATCTTTCTTTAATACATTTCTGGTACTTTCCAAACGCAATTACATGTCTTTTAATGCATCTTTTCTTGCAAACTACGATTAAGACTGAATGTTTAAAAAAGTTCATTTTTGGAAAAAAGAAAGAAATGTGGCGGCATGATAGAGAAAAACCAGAACAGAAAGGGAAATAAAGAATTTGAATCTTCAGCAACAAATTGAGTTCAGCTAGAAAAACTGCAAACATGGGTTGTCAGTTGGTGCGACATGAGCCTGTAGCTCATGAATTGTTATTGCAAAATCCGCAGACATTCCACGCATTTAGCCTCTGTGGATGGTTAAATTATTTTCTGAGTTTAAATGATTTTGATGAAGAGGTTGCGACAAAATTTTTGAGAACACTTTTTGAAGGGGAAGCCACCGTATGGGGTTTAACAGTTGTTGCAACCGAAGACAGAATTGCTGAGGTAACCAGGCTCCCAGTCGTTGGAGAAAACTTTTCTTCAGATGTTGCAGCTGCAAGGGCTGAGTTTTCAATGCCTACTGATGGACCTCTGGAAGTCTCCAAGCAAGGATGCAAGCGTGTGTCACTGCCTCTTCCATATTCAGAGTATGCCACTTATATAATGACGTATTTAACCTGTGAAGGCCATTTTTCCTATCTGCATTCTCATCATTTTAAATTGTTAAGCCATATAAGGCATGGGTTGGCTGTGAATGTTCTGAATTTCTTGTTAAAGTTTCTAGAGCAAAGTGCCCATGGAACTCAACAAGGGAAAGATAACTCTATCACTCATCATGGCCTTATTAAATTACTAATTGAGCGCTCTTTGAGAGACGTCTCACCTCTCTCCTAGCAACAATTTGTTGCCCAAAAGAGTTTGCAACCTCCACAACTCCCTAGGGTAATTACCCCACGGCCTCAAAGAAAGAAGAAAGAAATTGCATCTACTAGTGGAACAGGGCAAGGGTCATCTACTCCTGTAGCACCCGATCCTATAGCCGTCACAGCTAAATCTTCTGCTAGGGTACAAACTAGGTCTACTGCTAGGAGGGAGAAAGGAAAAATAAAGGCAAAAGGGTCCCCAGAATCTGACCCTCGTTCTCAGAAAAGGCAATGCTCCTCTCCTGTAGCACCTTCCCCTGCAGCAGTTTCTCCTACAGCAACAGCTGTTGATATTACCAGTTCACCATCATCCTCTGGTAGGGCAGAGCCCCCTGAACAAACAAGAAAAAGAAAAGCTACTGGAACGCCCCCTGCAACCACATTAGTACCAAGAAGGGTTTCCACAAGGAAACAATTTAGGACCTCCCCTGTTTCACCGCAACCTGAGGTGATTGTAATTTCAGAAGGGTCTGTTGAATCTGAATTTAATATTTCTCGGAATGAATCTGAGAATGCTGCTCAGAGTTCACTCGTTCCTGAAGAGGAACAAGTAGAGATAAAAGAAGCAGGGCATAATGGGCATGAGTTGCCAAATTTTGATGATCTGGCTAATGCTGCTATGCATTTCTCAGAGGAAGCACACACTTCTCCACCACAGCAACAAGAAGAATTTATCCTGCAGCAAGAACAAGAACAGGTTGAACAACTGAATGTGCCTAATGAAATTGTATTTCATCTTGCAATGTGTAAAGCCATTGTTGTGTATAGGAGGACCTTTTTAATTGAGTTTCTAGAATATGTTAAAAATAATTGAGAAATAGTTACACTGCAAACTTTGACTTTTCGACACATAGCCCAGACTAACATGCAACAAAGTCTGTGGCAAGTAGAAAAGAAGAAATTGAAAAAGAAAATTGAAAGTCAGAAATAGGAAATTGCTGAGTTGAAAGCAAAGATGGACGAAATGTTAAAGGTAACTGGTCAAATTATGGAATACAGACCGCCACCCAGAGTTTATGCTCTGTGCCTTAAAGAACAACTTTTATGGTTTCAATTGATGAGAATTTCCAGAAACCAAGACCCTATAATTCATACTGCCAAAGAATTTTATGAAGCATATCAAGCAGCCCCTAACTGGTTAAGGAATTCTCTGTGTGAATTCTATTTGCATGGCTTTTTAATACCATTTGAAACAGAATGGAATCCTCTTCCATACATTGGTGATATTCATTTGAGAGCATTTATGTCATGGGCAGCAAATGAGGTGAATTATGGCAGGCAGTGGGAAACATATGAGGAAATTGAGAAAACAGAGCCTGTCCCATTACGCTCTCAAAGTTCAAACCCACATGCAATGTTGAAAGATTGGTTTGCTTTGACATATGGTATTAATAATGTTTCAGCCAGAGAGAAAATATTTGACATCAGAAAGCAAGTATATGATGAATTCCAGGCACAACAATATTCATTTTGGAGATTAGCATATACCAAAAATGAGAAAAGATGGGAAAAATTAACTGTTGGGTTAAGAAAGTCAGAACCACATGGTCCCCTAAACTTTACAGCTGCACTCAAACGAACCAGCAGATATATTCAATTGGGACTTCAAACAAGATTTGAACTGTGGCTGCCACTGACATTCAGACCCCCTGTGCTAATGTGGCCCCTGTATCCTCACCAGGCTACAAATCTTAACAATGAATTAGAAGACCGAAGATATGAAAGGTGTCAAGATTTCAGAGGATTCTATTACAAGTTTGGACATCCATTCCAGAGTCATGTAGCCACCACTGACTTCAGAGAAACCGCCAGGAAAGTTAATGCTGGAGGACCAGCA
>VDFB02058538.1:0-29848 GCA_007258455.2 Sequoia sempervirens
GGAACCTACATGGTAAGTAAAAATTACTTTTGTGATTTTTGTGATAAGCCACATTCCCCAAATCATTGTGTTGTAGCCCAAAGAATACAGGAGGGAATGCAAATGGAAAACAATGAAGAAGATCACATAGTATATCTGGGTTCAGATACTTTGCATCAGGTTGAGGAAGATGAAGGTACAAGATATCTCTCTTGCATAATATATTGATATAGGTAGAGCAGTGTGTGTTATGAGGGATCCAATGAACATTTAGATTTTGAAGATACACCTATAGATTTTGATTTGCAGCAAGGGGATTCTTCTTCCTCTTATGTAGATCAAGATGAAGAAGCAATGTGAAATGTTGATTCATTTGGTAGTGAGTATACAATACGTCCAGCTGCAGTTGAAAGCTACAAAGATACATTCGATGAGGAGGAGGGTTGTGAATTGGAGAATGGTTTCATAAATTTTTTAGGCCCATTGCATGAGGAAGATTTAAAAGAGGATTAGGTAATGTTTTGCAAAGGTTTTCCCCAGAATGAATTTCAGGTATTTTCAGATCCACTTGATGTTGAGCAAGAGGTATTTTTAGATAAACAAAGGGATGTGTCAAGTTATGGAACAAATGACTGTGTTGGTAATGTTTATAATTTTTTATTCTCTAATGACCCTGGGCCTCTTTTTGATGATTACAAAAGTAATAATGAAAATGTGGAAACTTGTTTGCTTAGCTGTGAGCAGATTTCAGATTTGTTAACTCTTGATTATCAGAAATATATACATAAAGGTGATCTTGAAACTCTATGTCCAGTTGATGGTGAGACTTTTGGAGTTGACCAAATGCATGTGTATGTTCAAGAAAAGCTGAATGAGTGTTTTGCAATACACAACAAAGAGAAAGATAATGAAGAATTTTGCAATGAATAGATGAATATTTCATATGTTGGTAATAATAGAGGTTTGTCCCAAGATGTTGAAGAATTTGAATTACAGGATGATGTAGGGATTTTGGGCCAAACCGAGCATGATGATACTCTAAGAACTTGCAATAACAGTAACAGGAAAGATTGCATGAGTATCTTCAAGAAGAATTTGATGAACTCAATGCAAAACCAGGTGTTTTTCAAGGGAAAGCTTGGTTTGAGTTTCATATTGTAACAGCTCAGAACAGATGAAGAAACATAGAGGATTAAGGGTTGCCAGTGCATGGACAACTCTTGCTTGTCCTCTTTAAAATTCTTTTCCATGCACAATATTTTAGGGTTTTGCATTCATTTCCATCTTGCATTCGGAGTTTGCATTCATTCCTTCATTACTTTTCCATTTTTCTCGGCTCATCATTTTGTATGCAGTGCGCTCACCCAAGATTCTGGATCCTTGCAATGATCTAACTATCATTCATCCCCAGACGGAGCCACTATTGGAACTATAAAAATCTAATATTTTTACATATGTTTTCATTCATAATTTTCCGAAATTGCCTTCTTGAGCATTTTCTCCCCATATTTTACCATATTGCATCATATGTTCCTTCAATTCATACATTATGTACATTCTGGTGCCTATCGGCATAGGTCCTTGACTGTCTCCCCGATTTGTTTTCCTGCCTACAAATGATTGTGTTGCCTATCTGCAAGACATTTGAAATTGTCTCGGTGATCAAATTTTTCTTGTAGGTATCATTTGACATGTTTCTTCTGGGTCTCGACGACAAATCTTGATTCATATCGGCGTATGTTTGGTCCTCGGTGAAAGCTCTTACCGAACGCAATGTGTCACACCGATCGGAGGATGCAACTACATTGGCTTAAGTTGTGGTGTTGGCATAATGTCATGGCGAACTCTTATGGTCTCACCGAACAACATGTGGGAACTCACTTCGGCATAGCGGGATGCTTTCAGTGTATGGTTACAATGATTTTCTAGTGTTACACTGACCGGTGGTGGAGGAATTGGTCTTTCGGTATGACTTATGTTGATTCGGTATAATGTCACAATGAGCCCGTCGGGTCTTGCCGACGATATCTTATGAATGGCTTTCAGTGTGAGGATTGCTTTCTCTTGGTGATCTAGGGTTATCTCGAGGTGTTTTGGTGAAGTGATGTATAATCTATATGATGTCTCACCGATAGTCAGATGTCATAGCGACGAGTGAGAAATAAGGGGAACTTTTGGTATGACATATAATACTCTCCGAGACATCTCCCTGACTATGGTTCGTTGTGGTGACCCGCATGTGTTTGAAGGTTGTTTTTTGGCAGGAGTTTCCTCTTGTCTCAGTGACGCAGGGATGGTTGATGACTTTCGGTGAAACAGGATGAAGTCTACATGGGGTCTCGCCGATGTTGGATGTTACGGCAACTGAAGTGAACATAAAATCGGATGGTGCATCGGTGAAAATGCCGATAGGTCACAGTGACACAAAGTGAATAGGGGGTCTTCGACATAATAAATAGATGGTCACATCGACGAGCAGAGGAGCACGGGCAGGAGCGATTGATGATATAGTTGCCTTCGACATACCTGCAGGGATGTCTCGCTGACTGTTCACTGATGATTAAGAATTTTCAAATGCTGTTGGCCGACATGATTTTGCTAGAATCCCATGGTGGCCAACGTGAATTTGAAGCGTTATGATTTCTAATGCTGGTGTATTTATATGCACCCAGATTGTAATTGAAAGAGGGGATTTTTGGATTAGATAGATTAGGCATGGCTATAGTAGGATAATTTTCTCTTATCAGAGACTATGTGCATGTTTTTCAAATGGTGGTTTCAATGAAATTCAGTTGTGTGGTAGTTTTGTTTTGGTATCAATTGTGTGTCGAATTTATTGAAAATCATTGCTGAAGCTGTCTCCATGTTGATTCTTTTTGGTTGTTTAAATTGATGTAACAAGTTTACTTTCAGTTTATCAATGCACATTTGCTGTATTTGTGTGATTAATTGACTGGTTCTCTCAAGTAGAGATTAAATCCTTTTCGTTGATCACAATAATTAGGAAGATTCATCTGGATTATTAAAAAAGAGCTCAGTGGTCATAGTCTTGCATTGTTTATACAAGTTATGAACAGATCATATGCCTGCAATTTGATTTTCTGCTAGAATAAGTTGCCCACTTCTATTTCATTTGACTCCACATACCCAACAAGGCACTGGTCTCTGCAATTTCATTATTTAAATTCATTCAATCTCTTTTTATTAGTTAATTAAGCATTCTAGGATTTAAATCAGAAGATAGTTATCAAGTTTGATTTCATTTTGTTCCTTTGCATAATCACAAGTTAAGTGCATGGCAAATTGTGGATAAGAAGTATTTTGAGGTCCCACAAGTTAAGTGCATAATTCAAGGGTACACTGGCACAGGTCTAACAGCACCTGAAGAGTAGAAGGTTTGATTGTTTCAAGCCTTGTTTTGTTACCCTTAAACGTTGTGAAAGCTTGGCAACCTTTTGTGGTTCAAACCTGCATTTTTGAGAACTAACAAATTGGCGACTCTGTTGGGGATTATATCAGAAAATTCGATTGAAGACCACATTATAGAGTCATTGGAGGAAAAGTTGTAATTTGAGAAATTTCAGAAAGGGTGATTCCGCTGAGAAAAGATCAGAAATAATGATTTTCCTACTTTTGGAAAAGTAGGTGGTGACTCTGAAGAATCCATTTTACCTTCTATTCAAAATGAATGAAGGATTTTAGTTTAAGGGAGGTCATGTTGGAGCTCCTTATAATTAAATTATATGCCATATCACCATACACAACACTATGGTCCAATGTACCCTGATGCTCAGTACCCACATGGCCCCTGTGATACAACTAATGATCGAATGAGTTTGATTTGGTAGGGATTAAATTATCCCCTTATCCAATGGATGGCAGTTGGAGAGGTATTGTTCCAAGGTTTATAGGAAGTGATGCAATCACTGCTGAAGAGAATTTAAGAAGTTTCAATACTTTCATCCAAGATTTGGATGTGCCATATGAAGATTTACACATGAGGATATTCATGATATCACTTGTTGAAGATGCTAGGGATTGGTTCAATAGCCTACCAATTGTCTTAATTGATTCTCTTCAAGGATTTCAAGATCAATTCCTCAAGAAATTTGGGAATCTAGGTGCACCAGATTATGCTCTTCATGAATTATTGGACATTCAGAAAGATCAAAGTGATACAATTTATGATTTCAATCGGAGATTCAATAAGTTGCAGAATAAAATACCTATTGGATCAAAGTTTCCAGATTCCATAGCACTAAGTATTTATTTAAATGAATTTGAACCCAAGATAGGGTATGAGCTGAGAAATAAATTCCCAAGAGATTTGGCTAAAGCATAGAAGATGGCACAAACAATTGAAAACAATAGGAAGGCTGTTGGTATAATCAGTAAACAAGAAAACCCTAGGGTTCTTTAGCAAAGCAGAAATTATCAAGATAACAGAACAATAATAATAAGAACTAGCAATGAGGGTTGCATGACATGCCTTATAATATAGATTGGAAGGACAGAAAACCTATAATAGCTAGGCCTGGAAACAAGGAGGCTCTTGATCCATTGACAAAGGGAACCTACATGGTAAGTAACAATTACTTATGTGAATTTTGTGATAAGCCACATTCCCCAGATTATTGTGTTGTAGCCCAGAGAATGCAAGAAGAGGGAATGTTGATGGGAAATAATGAAGATCACATAGTATATTTGGCTTCAAATACTTTTCACCATGTTGAGGAAGATGAAGGTACAAGATATCTCTCTTGCATAACAGATTGTGATAGGGAGAGCAGTGTGTGTTATGAGAGATCCAATGAACATTCAGATTTTGAAGATACACTTGTAGATTTTGATCTGTAGCTAGGGGATCCTTCTACCTCTTATGGTGATTAGGATGAAGAGGCAATGGGAAATGTTGATTCATTTGGTAGTGAGTATACAATACCTCTAGTTGCAATTGAAAGCTACAAAGATACATTCGATGAGGAGGAGGGTTGTAAATTTGAGAATGGTTTCCAAAATTTTTTTGGCCCATTGCATGATGAAGATTTAAAAGAGGATTAGGTAATGTTTTACAAAGGTTTGCCCCAAAATGAATTTCAGGTATTTTCAGATCCACTTGATGTTGAGCAAAAGGTATTTTTAGATAAACAAAGTGACGTGTCAAGTTATGGAACAAGTGACTGTGTTGGTAATTTTTCATTCTCTGTTGATCCTGGGCCTCTTTTTGATGATGACAAAAGTGATGAGTATGACTGTAATAATGAAAATGTGGAAACGTGTTTACTCAGCTGTGAGCAAATTTCAGATTTGCTGACTCTTGACTATCAGAGATATACACATGAAGCTGATCCTGAAGTTCTTTATCCAACTTGCATTTGTTTTGACAGTGAAATTTTTTTGTGCAATGATTCATATGATTCTCAGTGCCTTTCTCAAGTTGATAGTGAAACCTTTGAGGTTGGCCAAATGCATGTGTCTGTTCAGAATGAGGTATGTGTTTTTGAAATTTCTAACTCATGTGGAGAAGAAATTTGTCTGCATACCAAGGATGATAATGTTCCAGATTTGATTGGTTCATATATGCTTAATATTGAAGGTTTGAGTCATAGGGGTATCAAAGAAATGCAAAGGGTTTCAGATTTGCTTGTTTTAGACAATGTTGGTCTGACATAATTTTTTGTTTCTCAAGAGGGGCACTTTGATTGTGAAATTTTAATACAGCTGAGTGAATGCTTTATGATCCATAATAGTGAGAACGATAATAAGGAATATTGTATTTCATATGCATGCATCTTGAATGTTGAAAATAACAAGGGTTTGTCCCAAGATGTTGAAGAATTTGAACTACAAGATGGTGTAGGGATTTTGGGCCAAACCGAGCATGATGATACTCTAAGAACTTGCAATAACAGTGATAGGAAGGATTGCATGAGTATCTTCAGGAAGAATTTGATGAACTCAACACAAAACTAGGTGTTTGATAGGGGAAGGCTTGGTTTGAGTTTCAGATTATAACAGCTCAGGAAAGGTGAAATTGAAACACGAAGGATTGAGGGTTTCCAGTGCATGGACAACTCTTGTGTATCCTCTCTAAATTTATTTTCCATGCATAGTAGTTTAGGGTTCTGGTGCATTTCCATTTTGCATTCACCTCCATCTTGAATTCATTTTGCATTCATTCCTTCATGCTTCATTTCCATTTCCATTCTGCTCACTGGCTCATTTTGTGTTTGGTCCGGTCTGCTCACCCAAAGATTTTGGATCCTTGCAATGATTTGACTATCATTCATCCCCAGATGGAGCCACTGTTGGAACTATAAATTTTTGAGCTTTTTCACATGTTTTCCATAACCTTAAGTTTCCATTGGAATCCTTTTCATAAATGTAGGGGTTTATTTTCATATCATTTTGCTCATATTTTTCCCATGTTGTCCATCGAATCCATTGAGTCACGCATCTTTTGCATTCTAGTGCCTATCAGCATGAGTTCATTAGGCTCTCCCCGATCCATGTTGTGTCTTCTGCTAGCAAAACATATGTGTTGCCTATCAGCAAGATGTTTTAATGTCATGGCGACTGAATTTCATTCACTGGCAATTATCGGCATAACAGTTTCATCGTATCGGCGACGGGAGTGTTCATATCGGCATGAGTCAGGATCATTGGTGTAATGCTTCACTGAACGTGTCATGTTTCACCGACCCATGTTTGAAAGACACATGTCAGCATAGGAGTCATATTCGGGTGAAGGTCATAGCGAAATATGAATGTCTTGTTGAAAGGCGTATCAAAGGTTCTATCAGCAAAGGATTGAGGCATCAATATAACGTCACGACGATCTCCACATGTCATACCGACTGTGCACAAGTATTCATTTCGGCCAAATTGATGAGTATCAGTGTAAGGTCACAGCGAAAACATTTTGTCTCTCTGACTGGTGCATGTGGAAATGTTTCGGCCAAGCTAAAAGTTTTCGGCAGGTGGTCTTG
This sequence comes from Sequoia sempervirens, assembly GCA_007258455.2. Lineage (NCBI taxonomy): Eukaryota > Viridiplantae > Streptophyta > Pinopsida > Cupressales > Cupressaceae > Sequoia > Sequoia sempervirens. Next base: position 6,969 of record VDFB02058538.1, read on the forward strand.
GCGATTGAGCATTGTCTTACCGACTGGCGACGAGGAATGTACATCGGTGAGACTAAAGTATATCGGAGTAGTGTCTTGCCGATAAGATGTGAAGGGGGTCATCAGCGACAGGTGGACTCAGTCGGTAAGAAAACCAAAATGTCTTGGCGATCTATGGAGAGGTGGTCTTTGGCGAGAGTTTCAACGAAATCAGGGTGTTTCACCGATAGAGCACATCGGGATAAGTCTTAGCGAATGAGATGAAGAAATGGGTTCGGTGTAACTTTTGGCATCGGTATGAGTCTCTTCGAAGGCTCATTGTCTTGCTGATGAATGGCTTCATCGGTAAGACTTATTTCAGTCGGTAGGAAAACTTGGCGAGGTGCCCGGTCTCACCGATCGAGCATAGGGGGACTTTGTCGGCAGGAGTTTACTGTTGTCTTGGCGACTCGGGAGATAAAGGAACTTTCGGCAGAACAAGGTGGATTCTCTATAAGGTCTTCCCGACACCATTAAGTTATAGCGACAGTGAGTTAGAACAAGGTGCATTTCGGTGAGAGGCTCCTTGAGTCTCGGCGAATGGAAGGCACAAGAAGTACATATCGGCAAAACGTATTGTAATCTCTGTGATATCTCACCGACCCAGATGAGCTATAACGAATGCGAAGACGAAACTGAAAGGGAATAAAAGAATACTATATGGCTTCATTGTGACAAACGGAATGCTACAGCGACACGCAGGAGACAAATGGGGTTTTAGGGGTTTTCGATATGATGTCTTCACGACTCGGATGTGTTACGGTGAGGCACAGAAGACCAAAGGGATGATCAGCGATATTGTTGCCTTCGGCATACTCACGGGGATGTTACAGCGAATGATTGATGAAGTCTTATGCACTATGGCTGACATGAAAATTCCTAATTGCAACTGTTTGTCGATATTGGAATATGAAACGATGTGCCTATTCGGATACTGATGTATAAATAATCACTCTCAATTGTAAATGAAGTAGTAGGTAAAACAGTAGGATAGAATAGATACAGTTCAGAGGAACACAATGTTCCGCAAAAAATGAGATTATGTTGCATATGTAAAATCATGGAGATATCAATGGAAGTCTTTTGATGTGTTGCAATTGTTTCTGGTATCAGTTGTTGGTCGTGTTTATTGAAAATATTATCGAAGTTGTCTCCAATTGTGATGTTCTCTAATTGTTTGAATTGGTGTAACAAGTTTACCTCCAGTTTGTTAGTACACATTTGCTGTAACTGTGTGATCAATTAATTGGTTCTTTCTAGTAAAGATTAAATCCTCTAAGTTGATCATAGTAATTAGAAGATATCAATTGGATCATTTAAGAAGAACTCGGTAATTATAATCTTGCATGTTTATACAAGCTATAAACCAAATCATATGTTGAACAACTTGAATTCTTGCCAGAACAGAGTACTTATCTCAGATTTCTCTTGACTCCGCATACCCTATAAGGCACTGGTCTCACCATTCACATCATTCAGTCTCATTCATATTTTTTTACATCTGTTAGTTGAGCATATTAGGATTTAGTCTTCATTTTAGTATACAATTTATTCCAAGTTTGATCCATTTTGTCCACTTCCATATGCCATTGTGGATAAATTGTTGTAGGAAGGAAGATCATAGGTTAAGTCTGCTTCATCCGTTATAGGTACACCCGCCTAGGTCTAGCAGCACCTGAAGAGTAGAAGGTTTAATTATTTCAAACCTTGTTCTATTACCCTAAAACATACCAAGAGATTGGCAACCTCTTGAGGTATCCTTGCCTGCATTTTTGAGAGCTAACATAAGGATTTGGTTGCTGCTAGTTCCAATTTTGCTAAGATTGTGGCCATTGTTGAGGGTTTTTCCATTGATTTTGATTAGCTGGCTAGGGTTGAGAATTCTAAGCAAAAAAGTTTTGATTTTCAATGGGAAAGGATGAATTGAAGTTAAGAGGGTCTTGTGGCATACCTTGTATTTTTTGTCATGGAATTATTTGAGCTATGTAAAATAGCTATCCATTCTCTCCTTCAAGTGGCTGAAAATTAGGTTTCTTAGTTTTGTCTTGTTGGATACTAGCCACTCTCTTGCATTTACAGTTTTTAGCTTTCCTTTGCCTACAACTGGGGCAATATTCAGTGAGAATTGCTTTAGCTTCCTCTTGCTTCTTATTTATGTGGAAAGTGTCCAACTAGGTTTCCAGGTGACTGATAATGTCCTCCTTCATGTTGGACAACAAATTGCTTAATTTTGTCTTTGAAACCCTAGTAGATGATTCGCCAATGGTGGATGTCCTTTCTCCTCTTCGCCTCTTACTAAAGGTTCTGGAGTAATTTTTGTAGACCTTGAAGATGTCTTCAAATGGTATTTGAGAGATATCTCCTTGCCCAATAAGATTGAGGGAATCCATACAGTCCTCATTGAATCCTCTAAAAAGTACTAGCTTGCAGGATTCTTCAGATAACTTGTTTAGTGGGTATTTCTTCAAGGAAAACTAAAATCTCTCCACATAATCTTTTAATGGCTCATCCTCCTTTTGTGACATTTTGAAAATTTCATCTCTCCTCCTATTAAGTCCTCTACAATAGTCTTGGTACTTATCCAAGAACAATGTTTTCATGGTATCCCAGTTAGGAACAAAATCCTTCCCTAATCCCATAAACCATCTTAGGGCTACATCTTTTAGAGTGGCAGGGAAGAGTTTGAGCCTATGAGCATCAAAAGTATAGTCATAAGTTTTACGTAGGACATCAAATTCAAACATAAATGTGTCTGGATCTTCAATCACCAACCCATAAAATACTGGTAATGCTGAAGGAGGAATATTCTTTAGCATAATAGCCCTTTCTTGGTTGGTGATTGAGAAATCAAAGGTTGCACGTTCAAGATCGTCCATTGCATTACCATGTTTTAGTATGTCCTCTCTATTTGTGCGCTCGATGTTGGTGATAGGGAAATTTATTCTTCAGTACTACCCTAACTTTGAGTACTACCCTCACTTTGAGTACTGGATTCACCAATTTCCGCTATGGCTTTTTGGGGTGTAGAGGGGAGGAATTTTCCCAAAGGATCTCTCCGCCTCCACATACAATAAATATAGCTTTGCATTGTAGCGGTCTTGCATAATGTTAGTGTAACTTTCTAGTATGTTGATAAGATAAAGCTTAACAGTCTTAATGTTGAAAAAAAATGTAAACTATGAAAGCATGGAAAACAAGTCTATGAAGATAGCACCTATGAGATAAGGGGGGTTCATTGCACATGAGTCTTCATTCTCAAGAGAATCCCAGGGAATGAACTTCCCTTATCCACCTCAACATAAGCCAAATGAAGAAATTGCAAAGAAAGTTAGTACAAACTAGTTATTAGAAAAGACTACTTCAGGTCTAGAGAGACAAAAACTTCTAGATTTCTGCCACTGACAGAGGAAATCTCATCCAAAGGACAATAACATGGATTCAGCATGCCAGCGCAATGCGCTAGTGTCCAAATGGCATGTTGGCATCCTAAGCAATAGAGAGCTTAGGAACTCAAGCAGGAAAAACAAAGTTTCACTTCTTAACCTAGATCCTAGGCCTACTTAACAAAATGATAAAACAAAGAACAAAAACTATCAGGGAATGCAAAAAGAACTTGGAGAAAACTTACCAACAATCGAACGTATGAGTCTTCACTCCAAGATCTACTTTGACAACATGCACACAAGGTGAATGAGGGAAAATGTTGGGGCTATATAGGGGTCTATCATAGTCAGACCCTTGCTTTGGTGTTCCCACCTCCACGGACAACTAGATAGAAAGAGAGTGTAACCAAAATGGACAAAGGGAGTGGTGAAAGAAACACCGCTTTAGGAGGAGAACCCACACCACTAAGTAGTAAATGAAAAAAGAGATCTATCCTATTTGTTGGAAACAAGCAACACTAAGAGGGGGGTGAATCAGTGTTCTGCAAAAAATAATTCTTTTTCTCTGATCCTTAATCTGCTTAAAACATTTAATTAAAATCAATATGTAGAAACTGAAAGCAAGAAACCACATAACCATAACACAAGGATTTTTACGTGGAAACCTTTTTAGGGGAAAAACCACGGTGGATGGCCAATCCACAATAACTTATGAGTATACTCAATAGAAATATTACAAAATGGGAAATCACTTGCATTCAGGCTCACTGCCTAGAGCTCACTGCTCAAAATGGACTTATTGTCCTTACAAAGGTTTGGAATAGATCCAAAAGAGAATGAACTGAAAATATAACATCTACCAATGCTTGATTGCAATTTTGGTTAAGCTCTGATGAAAAACTTCTGTCCTTTTGACTGATATTGAATTTTTGCTCTGCTCTGCTCAAGTTCACACACAAAACCCTTATGCGCAAGTGTAACTGCACATGATATCACTCAAATACTTCTTGGATGCTCAAAAAATAAACCCACACTTCTTAATTACACAAAATGATGTAATCAATCATCTAAATATATCCGCGACTGGGGATATAATCGCTACAAGTCAGCTCAATAAAACTTAGAATATTTGAAACTTGTCGGCCCAAAATATGAATAAATTTGATGCGTATCCAAAAAAGTTGGCTAGTCTATAGCTAGGAACAATAATTAAATATTTGAACATGAAAAAATCTTGACTAATTCCTCTTAACACATCCATACTGTGCCACATTCTCTGAGTCGGCTATAATAGACAAATAGACAGAAAAATGTCCTACCAGACCTCCTACTTCGTACTACAACTAATGCAACACAAAAAACTCAATAATAAGATAATCCACATGCTTAACAAGCAATTCCAGAGATCCACAACACAAAAAGATGATCTAGTGAAGCCGTTTGACTAGTTACCCTGTTCCACACGTATTCTATCGGTAATACACACTGTATCACATTAACTGCCGGTAAGATTGGATACTGAACTGTGGATCATGGGAATGACTTCAATTGCCATCAATGACAACATTAGAAGCCTGCCAATGGGTCAAATGTCTTGGAAATAGTAACCAACTGCTGCTCAATATATTTCACCCACTTCTCATTTGCTTCAATAAATTTTGACAAGACTAAGTAAGACTTGTACACTTTTCCTCCTTTAGATATAGTACTTTGAATATTCTTTGTGTAGGAGCCTAACATATTTTTATCTCTGGCAATCAATTCCTTTAGGCTATTAATCCTTGTCTCTTTGAACTCCTTCACTTTATCTAGGGCAGATTTCTCAAAAGATTCAAAATGCGAATCTACAGAGCTTATTAACTTTTTCAACTCACAAGAGGAAGAACCTGATGGGTTTGCAACATAAGTAGGCATTATTTTCTGCAAGACTCCGGATGCAAGTTTCAAAAGTTCACTATCCTCAATGTGAGATTTCAATATCCTTTCACTAGCTTTGGCTTGGGCAATTTTGGCTACCTTCATCATCTAGATTGGAGACAGAGTGGAAAGATTAATTGCGTTTTCATCCAACTTAGGATCTAGCTCATCATGCTACTCCAATAAAGGTTCCTTCACTTCCTCTATCCAAATTTCTTGCTCCTTTTTCTTTTCAACTTGGGATTCTGCTTCAGGATTGGCTTTAGGAATTTTAGTTTCTTCAGTATGTGCCTCTTTTTCTTTACCAACTGCCTCAGTTTGGACCTTAGATACAACAAGTGTCTCTGAGTTTTCAGCATTTGGAGAGGACAAATTATCCTCAAATACCAGAGGATCAAACACATTCATGTCTTCCTCATTCACATTCCCTTCTTCTGTCACATTTACCTCCTCATTTACTTCCTCATTTCCTTGAGCATGTTTAGAATTGATCTCCTCAATATTTAACTTTTCCTTTGACAAAGCTTCTTCCAAAATTACCTTAGTTTCACTGACAACTTCATTAGTGTCACCAATTATGAGTTTATTTACTCTAGACTTGCTTCTGAATTTATTTTTAACCTTTAGGAGAAATGAATCCATTTCTTCAATTGACATTTTTGAGCACAAATCAGATAGAACTCTTTTCCTTAGATTTTCTTCCTCTGTTCTGGCATTCTCTCTTCTAGTTTCCAATGCATTATATAGGCTTGTAGGCAAGCCATACATGATTTCAACAACATTTTTATTGAAAACATTCAAGTGCTTAACAATAGCTTCTTCAAGAATCTTCTTACCACAATCATCAAAAGTCTCATACAGGTCATAGAGTGGTATGAGATTTCCATCATTTACTACTGCATTTTCAACTTCCTCAACTGACATGCTGGGCTTGTCGACTTTGGTTCTTTTCTTTGCTTCTTTACCTTTTCTAAAAGGTTTTCTCTTGTTTAGATTAATAGCATGAGTCCTGGAAGATTTTAATTCTCTTACTACTTCTTCAGAGTCAGTTTCTTCCTCTTCATCTATCGATACACCTTTGTAAGTTCTTGAGCTTTTATTCTTGTTTCTTCTCCTAGAGGCTTTGACTAGATTTGGCTATGCTGCAGGGTAATTCCGGGTTGATATGATGTTAACAGAGGATGTTCCCAGACTAGCTGATGAGGCCTTTTCCTTTTTTTCGGCTGCTTCAACTTCATCTCTTTGCCTTCTTATTTCTTTTAGTTTTTCAACTGGAAGACCCATTATTTCTACAAAAGCTTCTATTTCCTTTCTCACCTTTCTCATTGACATGGGCTTTCTCTAATCAGAGTGAACTTGTAGGGTTTTCTATGCATAGGTGCCAAACCTTTCTTCATTAGGATCCAATGGATAATTTAGTAGATGTTCAACATACATCCTTAGAATATTTCCATCTACTTCATATCCCATCGATATGATCCAAACATTTCTAGGATTAGCCGCTTCCATGTAGCACTGGTCAATTTCTGTCATGAAGCATATGGTGTCTTTATACTATTCCACTATTGTGGTTGAAACTCTCTCTAGCATGCATTAAGCTTTGGAAATTTTTGAAATGACCCCACAGGATTGTGTTGCAGGTCTGTCGATCACCAAGTGAGCATAGTATATCCCAAATTTGAACAACTACCAGCATATCATTACGCCATTGAACTTTACCAACTCCTAGCATTTCACCAATGAAGTAGAAATATAGGAAGATTAACAAGTTTCCAAACTTGAATACATTCTTTTTGTCTTTCTTGATCTTTCTCAAATTCTCCAATAGTTGACCTCTGAGCAACTCACATAGATCAAAATCTTCATTTTGTTTGATCATTTCATATGCTGTAAAGATAGTTGTGTCAGATACAAAATTCTCCCATCTTGAATGGTAAATATTGTAACCTATGACCATGGATGCAAATTTTACATCAACTTCGGCAATATGTTCTATAGTCATTTCCCTTCTATCCCAATGTGAGCTAGCTGCTTTGGTAACCTCATCATTCTTTACCAACTTCAAAATTGGAAGTCTTCCGGAGGAATTCAGCCCTGTAACTGCACAAATAGCTTCCTTGGAAATTTTGAATGGTACATCCAACCACATAAATTCATCATGCACATGGCTCAATATGTATCGAACCCACTCATCCTCCTCAAATATAGGAAACTTTGTGAACTATGCAAATTTCTTGTCCACTAGGGTTTGGAAATCAGGGTTCATAGAGAAATCCTCTTGGACTATGTGATTAGAATATAATTCCAACAACTGTGAACTATCCAAATCTTCAATATTAGCGTGCACATATTCCCTAATATCTTCTATATGCAGAACTCCGTACGGAATTGACGAAAATGCACCTAGGGGTTCTGTGTCAATAGACTTATATGAATGCCATTTGAATTTTGGTTGTAACCTATCCCTGAATTCAACTATAAGATGGGTAGACATATTTGCAAGCAAGTAAATGCACAGGTTTTGCAATAAATACCTTTCAGAGACGAAGCAGAATTCTATCACAGATTCTCCTATCTGCTTGAATCTTTTCACAAATTGGCAAAGATCACCTGTGAGCACTCCAAACTTATTTCGTCCAAATGAAATGTGACAAATGAAAGTGAAGACTATTCTTTTATTTCCCTTGAACCTAACTTTTTACTTTTGCAATAAATTCCCTTGACCTAACTCAATCGGTTTATTGTCTTTTAAGTTCTAAGACAAATAATTCTTGTGGATATACACTATTATCCATTGATGCCTTAGATTCATTTCACAATGTTTGAAAAATATCCAATTTTCTACTAGGCTCATCAAAATTCCAGTAACAATCACTTGTAAGGGGTTTGGGAGTTATTCTTGGTAGTCCCCCCTATAACAGAGGCTTGAGATCAATTACTTGAAGTATTAACGGAAGTGGCTTCTAGCGTGGATCCATTTCCTTCTATAGAGGGATTATTCTTCAACCACTTCTTCTGCATTTGCTTCTTGATCTCACCAGTAGTGACTTTCCCTTTTCCTTTAACATCAGTTGTATGTTCTATTTTACCGAACCTCTTTTGTTCCAACAGAATCTAGAAGTGTGACCAAATTGATTGCAGCTGTAGCACACAACGCTTCTCTATCTAGGCCAATTGTTCCACTGAATTTGTCTTGATCTGCATTGGTTAGCAATATGCCCAAATCTATTGCATGCATAACATCTGACATTTCTTTGAAAGTTGTTTATCATAATTATGCATTCACTTGACTTATGTCCATACTTATAGCAATTAAAACATTGACCTGAGAAATATGGTTCACTTGCATTCACTCTAGTCCTACACTGAGAAGCCATATGACCAAATTTATTGTAGGTATAGCAATAGCCATTAAATTTTTGAGCATTAGGTTGCCTTACTGGATTCCTTCTGGGTCCTTTAATTTGTTTTCCTTGTCTGAATTTTCTTTGTCCAGGATTCCTTTGTCCAAAGCTCCTTTGTCCAGATCTAGAGCTTTCTCCTTCTTCATATCCAAGACCTCGCCGATCGCCATTATTCCTTTGTCCCTTGATTATTTCATCAAGTTTGACTGAGCTTGCATTGAATTTCTCCTTATTCTCATTTGTAGCAACACGTTCATTTCTGAGTTCATGAAGCTACTTTTCAAGCTCTTCTTCATTGTTCTTGGATTGTTCCAATTCATTATCTAGTCGGGTACATTGTTTTGACTTTTCTTTCAAAGATTGTGCAAGCTTTTCTTCATTCTTCTTTCTGTCCTCAAATTCCTTGGTCATCTTCATCATGATAGATTCCATCTCATGGTTTAGGGCAGCATTTTCTTGGGAAAAATTTTCACATTCTTCTGTTTTCTCTTTCAAATCCTGACTGATTTGATCATCTTCCATAGTTTTGCTCTTCTGTTTCAGCTGACCACATAATTCCTTCCTTTTCTCTCTTGATTCATTGATCTTGTCTTTTAAGGATTGGATGAATTTTTCTGCATTCTCAAGATTATCTTGTAGTTCCCGGATCTTAGATTTTGACTGGTCAAGATCATCCAAAGCCACCATAAGTTGTTGTTGAAGACTGCTTGTATCCATTAAGAACACTTTCTAGGATCTCCCCAAGCTATTAAACTTCCTTCGAGGAACTAGCTCTGATACCAATTGTTGGAAACAAGTAACATTGAGAGGGGGGTGAATCAGTGTTCTGCAAAAATTAATTCTTTTTCTCTGATCCTTAATCCACGTAAAACATTTAATTAAAATCAATATGCAGAAACTGAAAGAAAAAAACCACACAGCCATAACACAAGGATTTTTACATGGAAACCCTGTTAGGGGGAAAACCATGGTGGATGGCCAATCCACAATAAGTTCTGAGTATACTCAATAGAAATATTACAAAATGGGAATGCACTTGCATTCAGGCTCACTGCCTAGAGCTCACTGCTCAAAATGGACTTATTGTCCTTATAAAGGTTTGGAATAGATCCAAAAGGGAATGAACTTAAAATATAGCATCTACCAATGCTTGATTGCAATTTCGGTTAAGCTCTGATGACAAACTTCTATCCTTTTGACTGATATTGAATTTCTGCTCCTGTCAAGTTCGCACACAAAACCCTTATGCGCAAGTGTAACTGCGCATGATATTGCTCAAATACTTCTTGGATGTTCGCAACATACACCCAAACTTCTTCTTAATTACAAAAAATGATGTAATCAATCATCTAAATATATCTGTGACTGGGGATATAATCACTACAAGTTGGCTCAATAAAACATAGAATATTTGAAACTTGTCGGCCCAAAATATGAATAAATTTGATGCGTATCCAAACAAGTCGGCTAGTCCATAGCTAGGACCAATAATTAAATATTTGAACATGGAAAAATCTTGACTAATTCCACTTAACACATCCATAGTGCGCCACATTCTTTGAGTTAACTACAACAGACAAATAGACAGAAAAATGTCCTACTAGACCTCCTACCTCATATTGCAACTAATGCAACACAACAAAAATTGATAATAAGATAATCCCCATGCTTAACAAGCAATTCCAGAGACCCACAACACAAAAATACTATCCGGTGAAGCCATTTGACCGAATACCCTGGTCCACACGTATTCTGCTAGTAATACACACTCTATCACATTAACTATCGGTAAGACTGGATACTGAGCTGTGGATCATGGGAATGACTTCAGTTGCCATCAATGAAAACATTAGAATCCATATGCCAACACTATTCACAAATAGAAAGAGTGAGAGAGCATTACCAATAGGCCTCAACCCCATCTTAAACACACAAACACACCATTGAATGCTTGCTAGAGAGCTTTGGTTGTTGGAGGGACCTCAGTCCAACAGAGCTTCACTTGTAGAAGTGTTGTTTCCAAGAGTGAAAGAGATTCAAAAGTGAAGTTGAAGAGAAAAGCTTGATTGAATGAATGAATCCCCAAAATGAGAGCAAATGAGGGGTTTTGTTGCATGCAAGGGTGGAAAAGAGCCGTTACACCTGAAAACTTGACTGCTAGGACACATGTCAAGAGTTAGTATTCGAGATTCCTTATTTCAAACTTGGAAAACCGCCAGGATGCTAGTGCCCCGCATAGATGTCTACACGCCATACAGACGTCCAAAGCATACGTTTTTGGGAAATGTGTCATCAGGTTGCTATTGTTTTTCCATTGGTCCACATGGAGCTAGAATTATGAAATTATGACCCATGGGATTTTTTCCATTAATGCGTTTAGGAATCATAAATGCTAGGAAAAGTGCTACAATGTGGAATTTCCCCTAGGTGCAATTCTGCGACATTACATTTTGTCTTCACTTTAGTGGGCTCAATTTTGGGAAAAATCAGCTGCACTAAAGTAGAAAATAATCTTTTTCACCCAAACATGAAGTTTTATGGATTTGCATGCCAAAAGAAGGTACCACAAAGGTTACTGCAGTCGAGCCGACCAGTATTGAAGGTACCCCCCAAAAACTGCACTCGACAAGTGGTGCAAGACTGAACATGAAAATCACATGAAATCTTCTTCTATAAAACTCAATTTTAGGTCAGTTTCAAAAATCAAAAGAAGCTACAATGGCAAGAAGAATAGTCAAGAAAAATTCAATGATTCAGAAGAAAAATATGGTGAAGAGGTGACTATATGGCCCCTCTTGAGTTTTCCCCTAGCTAGGTGGGGACAAGGCATATCTACAACCTGTGGTTTGACTAGGCCCAAACAACTACCCCCTGCTATGTCATGTCATTGTGGCTATTGTTACCATGTGGGTGACCATTGATGCACGAGGCTCTCACCCGCATAGGGGCTCATCCACATGATTTGGGCGATGGTGGAGAGACAAACCATTTTCTCATGGGGGAAAAGCATGCTTGCACACCTCTACCAGGAGCTTGACCGGTACGTCCACTATGAGTAGCATAGTCTAACCATCTGCACACTCCTCTAGGTGTGGTATTTTTTCCACATCACATGCACCAAGCCAAAGGGGTATCCACAGGTGTAGAACTATGTTGTCCTGATGGCCCACTGGTACAAGCTCACTCAGAAATGGAGGCATGATGATTTGCAGTTCTAGCAATTGTAATTTGATACCCTGATGATAGACATGATCAGATGGAGGCCCCACCACTACTTTAGGTGGGTCGATGATCGCAGGTTCCTCCAAAACCTACAGCGCTATTGATTCATTCTCAAGCACACAAATTTTGTGATTGTGCCACAAAACTAGAGTTGGGTCATGTGGTAGTGTAGACACATAAAAATGGTACGGAGAATCTAATTAATTAAATACGACTTATTTGATTAATTAATCTTAAATTCATCTACTTAGTAAATAAATAGAAATATTTATCTATATTAAGTTCACTATTAGTTCTTCTATCTTATCATATTTTCCTCTTAATTAAATAAACAAAATTAAATACTTTGTTTTATTTAATTATTATCATTATTATTTATTTTATACTTTATCCATTAAATTCTATCTTAAATTAAATACACAACTTCAATAGTTGATATTATTTAATTATCTCATCACATTTCTTCTTAATTAAATAAAGATATCCTAAAATCTTTAATTTAATTATCATATTCCTTCTATTCTAATTTAATAAACAACTTCTATAGTTTGTTGTATTAAATTATTTATCTCTCTTTTTGCTAATTTAAATAAACCAAAAATATTTAAATAATGCATAAATTTGATCCCTCTATTCACTCACCAATGAAATTAGATTTTTCAAAATCTAATTAATGCAACTGTCATTCACGAGAAAAGCCTCGGGGAAAAACCTGTAGGAAATCCTCTCAATCTTCTGCCTCAAATCTTTCCTCTCATCTTTCCTGGTGTTTTCATAGGGAGGAACAATCCTCCATGATCAACTCCACCTTCTCATCTTATACCATTCAAATCTTCAGATTAAATCTCAGCCTCTATTGTGTTACCCCTGTGCAAATGTGCTGCCGCAAATCTATATATATAGCCTTGTGAAGCATCAAAATCATTTGAGAATTATCATCTTTTATGCAAACTTACTCTGTAGGAATTAGTACTCAAGCAACCAAGCAATCATTTAGCATTAGCATTTTAGTATCATCATAGCATCATGGCCTCAGTAGATTTCATATCACGATAGCATCATAGTTTCTTTTTATTGTAGCTTTCATCCATCAGACTTCATTTACAGTAGCTCCATATCATCTAGAATTCATTAGAAATCATCACATCACAACATTTAGCATCCATTCCATTCTCTAGATAGGCATTTTAAATAGTTACAGTGCTTACAAATCTGAGAGCTTCTATAATTTGATAAATTTTTGGAGATAGGAGACAATGGGACCCTTTTAGGATTTTCTCTATTTTAAATTAGTTTAATTGTTGATTAATCTTGATACAAGGTTTCATTAAGAGGTGTATTTAATTGTATTTAGTTTACATTTTCCACACTTACATTATGGCACCCACCGTGGGGCTGTACCCCACGTTTTTAACAAGTTTTTTTGGCAAGTTTTCATACAGGAATCTGCCGTGATCCGTTTTAGCGCATTCAGAAGATTCTATAGCGCTTTTGAGGACTGTTTTAGCGCTTTTGATGAAAATTATAGCTCTTCTAAAGACTATTCTAGCGCTTCTGGAGAAAAGTATAGTGCTTTACATGACTGTTTTAGCACTTCAATTCACAATCCAACATAAACTGACAGTAATATTTAGCATCTGTTTTAGCGCTTCTATCTATTTCTATAGCACTTCTGTCTATTTCTATAGCGCTTCTATCTATTTCTATAGCACTTTTGGCAATTTCTATAATGCTTTTGTCAATTTTTATAGCACTTTTGATCACTGTCATAACGCTTATGTGTAACTCATTTTGTGGATCCGACGCGTTTGCGGCTAGTAAATTTCATTTCTTCAATTGGATTAAAAAGAATCAATCTAGGATAGACACTTCTTTAGTTGGTTTAAAATGGATCAATCCTAGGATATTCACATTTTCAAATTGGACTAAAATTTATCAATCTAGGGTAGTCACCAAACTTTGCAAAATTAGGATTTAAAAATGAACACCATGTCTTTTTGTGAAGCAACATCTTCACTGTGAAAAAACATCTTCACATAGATTAGAAATTTTTTTGTTTGAGCTTTAAAATTTGAACAAGTGGTTTCTATGTTTGAATGGTTGATAGGCATATGCTCTCCCCTTAACTGGGTGATCCAAAAAGCCAGACTCATCCTTTTTATGCATTCTTCAAGTTTTATTACATTCTTTAGAAGGCCTGCCGTAGTGGGAAAAAGTACTCACCCTATGGTGATGACCTAAGTGGGTTCAAACCAAAGCCAAGTTTTTCCACCCCACTATAAAATTTAAAACAAATCTGGGAAACCCACTTTTGTTGGAAGTGTGCAAGATAACCATCCCCAAAACCTTTGTTCTAAAGGTTGGGAGGTCTCCTGAGGGAGTTTATCACTTGTTGCTCCGAACGGAAACCCTTTCTAAGAACCATAGTGTAGTATCTAGCTAAGTCAGTAACCAGACATTGTAATACTCACAGTGCAAGGGGAGGGAAGAATCTTCCCCTAAGACACTCAACATATAATTTCTAAGGACCGTTTGCTTAGGGGATTGAGAAATCTAACCTTGAGTACGCACCTGGAAAATAAAAAAATGCAGGTGCGCTTTAGGGGGTGACATGGCTATGTGAGTCGACATAATTTTAAGCTGTGGGCTTTGAGTATAACGATGACCTTTTGACCTTAAGAGTGAGTCTATCTGAAGTGAATTTTTGTTATCAAACCAGTGAACATAGGACCATGCATGGTTCTTTTGAACATACACTATCTGTTTAGATTGCAACTCTTAAAAACAACTGTCTTCATTTGAGTGTTGTGTATTGCAAAATCATTAAAATTCAGATAAAGATCATCCAAAAAAAAAAAACAACACAAAAGAGTCAAAACAAAACAAAACAGTGAAATTTATGATTAGGGATTGGAAATCCACAATGTTTGTCAGGAAATCCCTCACAACAAGAGTCAAAAATCCAAAGAATAGGAAATTGAAACTCAAACCACCATGGCTGAAATAGATGAGGATCAATTGAATGCTTTATCTCATCAAATGAAAAAACTTCAACAAAAAATCTGGGACATACAAAGGGAAACAAACACAGAAAGATATTTGCTGCCAGACATCTACCCATATCCTCTTGATCAAACAATGAACACGAGACCTTCTTCACCAAAAACTACATCATCCAAGTTCAATGTTGTTGAATTTTTGTAAAAGTTCAATAAGCCCAAATCTAAATCCTCAAACACAAATGATATTGACCAATCTTGTCATGTCATGCATTTATCTCCATCCACTATAAGCCAAAATAAACCTCAAGATTCTTTCAGTCAAGTTAACAATTCCATCCAGTCATCCTCTTCTATCATATCTTCAACATCCAATGATTCATGTCAATCTCACAATCCAAAGCATGCTAGCATAGACTCCCCTACACATCAAGATCAAAATATTCTTTCCACTCCATCCAATGATATCAAAATTCCACAAATTCTTCCAATCTTTGATCAAGATCCTATTTCTCAAGAATCTTATGACAATCCCCTCCTTTCACTTTTCATCCATAATAATTCCCTTCCATCTCAAGAGACAAGTATCCTTCCAAGTTCTTCCACATCATCTAATCAATCCATACCATCTCATGATTCTATTGCATCACAAGAGCATGATAGTTTTTCCATCCTATCTAATGATGTCTTACCAATTGATGATCAAGACATGCTTTCTACAAAATCTCATGATTCCCTTCCTCATCAAGATCAAGATATGATTCCATTCAAGGATACCCTTTCATCCCATGAAGATGTTTATCCTTCTCATGATCAAGATATGCCTTTTATACCACTTCATAATCCTTTTCCAAGTCAAGATAAAAACACCCCGTCATCCCCATGTCAAGAGCCTATGAACAAGTGGTTTCTCTGTTTGAATGGTTGATAGGCATATGCTCTCCCCTTAACTGGGTGATCCAAAAAGCCAGACTCATCATTTTTATGCATTCTTCAAGTTTTATTACATCCTTTAGAAGGCCTGCCATAGTGGGAAAAAGTACTCACCCTACGGGAATGACATAAGTGGGTTCAAACAAAAAGCCAGGTTTTTCCACCCCACTATAAAATTTAAAGAAAATATGGGGAAACCCACTTTTTCCATAAGTGTGAAAGATAACCATCCCTAAAACCTTTGTTCTAAAGGTTGGGAGGTCTCCTGAGGGAGTCTATTATTTCTGCTCTGAACGGAAACCCTTTTTAAGAATCTAGTGTAGTATCCAGCTGAGTCAGTAACCAGACATTGTAATACTCACAGTGCAAGGGGAGGGAAGAATCTGCCCCCAAGACACTCGTACCATATAATTTCCAGCGGACCTTTTCTGCTCGTGGGATTCTGTATCCACTGGCCACTCGAGTATGCACCTAGAAAAGACAAAACATGGGGTGACATGGCTGTAGGAGTCGGCGCAATTTTAAGCTGTGGGTTGTTGAGTATAACGATGACCTTTTGACTATTAAGAGTGAGTATGTCTAAAGTGTCTTCTTGTTATCAAACCAGTAAAAATCGGACCATGTGTGGTTCTTTTGAACATACACTATCTGTTTAGATTACAACTCTTAAAAAACAACTGTCTTCGTTTGAGTGCTATGTATTCCAAAATCATTAAAATTCAGATAAAAGATCATCCTGAAAAATACAAAATCATACATGATTAGAGATTGGAAAACCACTAAGTTTGTCAAAAACTCTTTGGCCAAGAGAATTAAAAAACCCAAAAAAACACTTAGTTACAAACATATTTTGCAAAGATGACGTTTCTTGTATCAGAATAGGAAGACTTTGCTTCATCATAGAACATTCCTCCATAGGTTCCATAATTTTGATAGGGGTTACACTGATGATTATGTTGTAGAACCTTTGACTTCACAAGCCTATATTCAAAGAAACGCTCTTTCACAGGAATTCAACCATAGTCATCGTATTCAACAATCCTCCATTCCACAACCTGCCATAGAATACTCCACTAGACCAGATCAGTTCTTACGATAGAAAAAACTTTGGAAACCTTAGAGTTACCACCTTATGACCATTTGGTGACCTACAACTCCCATTCAACAACCAGGGCTAACCACACCAATATTTCAACCTGGTAATGTACACATTGAAGGCACTCAAACTGACATCATCAGTAGTTTGAGGACATTTATTTTTGAAAAGAACAAAACACCCCATCAATTCCTTACGACATCCATAATCTTGAACGAAGAAGAAGAGAAAGCAAATATAGCAGCTCAGAGTCCCATATTTCCACACCCTGCTTGGCATTAAACATTAACTATAGCGCTTCTAAAACACACTATAGCACTTCAACCCATTGTTTTAGTGCTTCAACAATCTATTTTGGTGCTTCTAAACAATCTCACAGCGCTTCTATCATAAAAAACCAAACTACCAGGAAATTCCAGTATCCAACATTCTAGCGCTTTTGCTCTCTGTTTTAGCTCTTCCACAAAATAACATAGCGCTTTTGAACTTTGTTTTAGCGCTTCTACCGTATGTGTTAGCACTTATGCTCTCTGTTTTAGCACTTCTGTGCTTTGTTTCAGTGCTTATAAGCTCTGTTTTAGTGCTTCTTCCCTTTGTATTAGCATGTCCACAGAAGGGGAAAAACAAAGAAGCTTTCAGAACAACCGTCAGATAGACCAACAATAGAAACATAATATTTTACTAATCAGAAAGATTTTACAGACCAGACAGTGTCCTAACATCATGAAACAAAGTAGGTTCTTACAAGTTAAAATTGTTCTACACAAAAACCAGATCTTGCAAAATACAAAGTGTCCAAATTATCAAAACAAATCCTAGATTAGTGAGCCAAGTTTCCTCATCAGGATTTTTGACATCCTACCATCATGAGACAAAAAGACTCAGTAATCGGGAATTTTAAGTTAGCCTCGTCAATAGAATACATCATTCTATTTTGGATTCTTTAAAAAAATCAAATTGACACTAACACCACATAGAAGATCTAAGTTTAGTGAGGGAAAACAACAAAAAACTTGTATGCCAATCTTAACAAGGTTGCAAAGGCAAAAAATCAGAGAAAAAGAAACTGAAAATATAAACATGACTGAAGAGAACCCTTTTTTTCGATACCAACAAGATGAGAACAATGAAATAACACAAGGGGATATACAACACGCACAACAAGACCCAAATTTTCATAAATTTATGGAAAAGGTCTTAGAACAAGACATGGAGAAATACCTCTTAATGTTAGCAGAGTTAGGTGCCAAACTTCCAAAAGATTTTAACATCAATCGGTTGAAGGAAACACCTAGAACTAATGAGACGAAACCAAACCACACCTAGGATACAAATCAAGTAGTAGCTTTAACAGCTCAAATGCAAATTCTACAACAACAGGTTCAAAACATGCAAACAAGAACCACAAAAACATATTTATTAAAGGACATTTGTCCTTACCCTTTTCATCCATGTGTGGATATGATACCCTTTCCAAGACATTGTGAGTTTCCTAAGTACGACAAATACAATGGAAAATCAGACCCAATTGACCATGTACGAGAATTTAGAACAATGAGCCTCAAATTTGTGCAAGAAGATACATACCTCATGAGGTTATTTCCTAGGAGTTTGGGAGCCCATTGCATGGAATGGTTCTCAAAATTACAACCAAGGATCAGATCCTTTGAAGAATTGGTTAACAAATTCATCTCTCAATTCTCTTTCAACATAACACATGACGTAACCATAAAGGATCTCTATAATCTAAAACAGAAAAATGGTGAGACATTTTTATCATTCTTACAATGATGGAGAAAGTTGTTCGCTAGGTATCCTCGATCTATACCTGAAGAGGAGAAGATTGAATTATTTATAGACAACTTAAATGATCAAATGAGTTATCGACTTGAATTACAATGTCCATCAACATTCAAAAAAAGTAATTGAGAATGGGCTCAAAATCGAAGAAGCCCTAGTCAAACGAGGAGTGATCAAGCACTATAGTGAAACATCCAACAATGCAAATCACTATGGAAACAATGACAAGCCAAAATTTTGGTAGAAAAATAGAAATACTGGAAATAATGAACCTACAACTGACAACGTAAAACCAGTATTCAATTTGACAGCATCAACTGCCAAAGCAAACCAAAATGAAAACCAAAACAACAGTTAGGGCACTATCCACAACAACAACACCAAGAATGGAGAATCACAACTATCATACCAAAGGAAATCAAATCGATGGAAATTCACCCCATTAGGACAAACATTAGAATCAACAATGAAAGAACTCATTGCGAACAAACTTATTACTTTACCAGAAGCTCGAAACTGGGAGCCAAAGGTAAAACCATTATGGTGGAATGATGCAGATTATTGTAATTTCCATAAGAATAGAGGACATAAGACAAATGACTGTATGCAACTAAAACACCTAATACAAGACTTGATCGAAGCCAAGAAGGTGTTTGTTCAAGGGCCTCAGACAAACAATGATCATAGTGCATTTATCAATCCATTACCCAACTATGAAAAATGAGAGTCTTCTTCTTCTAGTGGTAAGGGAAAAAGTATAAACTATGTCTATGACACCACCATTCTTTGCCTTTCTGATGTAGAGAAAAATGACATTGACACCCAAAAGGATAACACAAATAAAAATAACATTGAATCCCTGAATACGAGGGAGGACAAGTGCTGAAACATTTGATAATCAAATCAATGTTTTAAAAATAAGGGAAACACAAGATCATCCACAAGTCAATATAACGACAAGGGGACAATCCAGGGTAATACTGAAAGGAATTTCCTCCAAAAACAATGCTCCCCCATCACATCAATACAATATCATTGACCAATTACAAAAGATACCCGCGCAAATATCCATTTTAGAACTTCTCAAAATTTCACCATCACACAAGGAAGTTTTAGAACAAGCTCTCATCGCTACAACGGTCCCTAATAATTTGGATGTTTGTCAATTCCAAGCCATGGTGGGACATCTCACCACACCTCATTGTCTATCATTCTCTGAACAAGATGATGTATCTATACATCACCCACACAATGCAACCTTGCATATCGAAGTTCTCATCCATAAACAATATGTTAAACGTGTTCTGATAGATGGAGGAGCTGGTCTAAATATTTGTACCTTGAAACTAATTCATGCGCTAGGCTATTCTAACAATGCCATTGACACCAAGAGAAAAATAATGATAAAGGCATATGATGAAGAGGAAAGGTCTTCTAGAGGACTTATCATACTTCCAATCTAGGTAGGGCCGATTTTCAAAAATATTGTTTGTCAAGTGTTAGACAGAGATCTAACATACAACATACTATTGGGTCATCCATGGATCCATGACATGCAAGCAGTACCTTCAACATACCATCAATGTCTAAAATTTCCAGTAAATGGACAAGAAGTCACCATATTAGCTGACAACAACAATCCATAGATTTGCAACATGTTGAAAGCAACTCAAGAAACTCTGATACCTCATAATCGAGAAGTCAATACTTCTAATTCATCTACTATGGATAGACAACCCAATTTTATATCTAAATGGGTTGAGAAAAAGAATTTAGAGAAATAAATAATTGTCACAGACACATCAAAAGCCAAAGGTCCTATAAATGAATTATCACAACAACTTTCAGAAAAGGTTCAGATAAAGGAAGAGGGTGTTGGACAATATTCTCTTGAGCAATCTTTGTGCCTATCACAGTTACTCCCATCACCAAAAACATATGGACAACCCATATTAAAATATCCAAGATCAACACAACCCATCACAGCTCTAAATGAAAGGTTCATAAAAGCAGGTACACTCAAAGAGGAGTCTGAAGACAAAGCCATTCTCAATTGGCTATACAAAGACGAGGAAGCATCAACATCAACAAACGTCAGCATCAAAACAGATCAATATGGAAAAGGGAAGGCCATTTTAGAGAAAATGGGTTACAAAGGTCAAGGAACAATTGGCAAGAGAAAGGATGGTATTATTGAACCCATTCAGCCTCTCACATTACAGCCTAAAGACAAAACGGGATTAGGCTACATAATTGAGCAAAAAGAAGAAGAAACCCAAAATACAGTGGAAAGGATACTACAAATGAGAGATGGCTCTAGCACAGACTCAAATGAATATGAATGAGATAATCTATTTGCTACATCATATATTAATAAAGAGATTGATATTATCCAAACATATACACCCTTATGAGAGGAGGGACAAGGTTCAGGAATTAGAACATTTGTTATGGGATCAACCAATATTGATGACTCAAGTGAGGACGATCGGACATCGAGTGATTTAGAAAATTTTTAGGTGAGTACCATCATAGAACTTGAACATCCTACAAATAACTTTGACCACCTAGCTATCATGACACTTACAATAGCTGACCTTGTTCAATCTGATGACTTGTTACCATTAATGCACCCAAAACTTATTGACTGGGAACCCATCAAACCTTGTCTTATACCAGTCTTTTCAAACGATGACACCATCATAAATTATCTATGCTGTGAAAAAAATGATACAAGTACTATCCATAACACTCATATTGATACTTTACATCAGGAGGGTGCCAAATCTTTCAGTTGCAAAAATGATAACAGGAAAAATAAATCTAATGATGAAAACCTCTCTGAGGCAACATTAGATTTTGAAAAGAGAAAAATAAAGAACGTATCCAACAATGAAAACCTTTTTGAGGCACTGAAGGATGAAATATTTGACACTCTCCCAGAACACTACCATGACAAATCATCAATACTGGTAGAGACAACACAATACTTCTATAAATCTGGGAACATCTAAAGAAGCAAAGATCTTACATCTAGCAGCATCCATGACAAAATAGGAAAAGCCAACATTCACTAGATTCTTTGAGCAACAACAAATAAATTTTGCATGGTCTTATTCTGACATTCCAGGATTGGATCCACAACTTCTAATGCATCATTTATCATTACCAAAGGGAATAAAACTAGTCAAACAAAAATTGAGAAAAATGCACCCCCACATCGCCCTTTTGGTTAAAGCTAAACTAAAAAAATTATTAGATGCAGGCTTTATCAGATCCATACATTATGCAGAATGGATCTCAAACATTGTACCAGTATCCAAACCTGATCATAGCATCAAAATATGCACAAATTTTAGATATTTAAATAAGGCATGCCCAAAGGATGATTTTCCTTTGCCCAACATTGACATAATTGTTGGTCTAACAGTAGGACATGCCATGTTATCTATAATGGATGGCTTCTCAGGATACAATCAAATCAAAATAGCACCCGAGGATCAAGAAAAGACAACATTCACTTGCCCTTGGGGAACATTCTGTTGGAATGTCATGCCTTTTGGATTGAAAAATGTAGGTGCAACATATCAGTGAGCAATGACCACAATTTTTCATGATATGATGCATACTTTCATGGAAGATTATGTGGATGACATCTTAGCAAAATCACACACTAGGGAAGGACATCTAGAAATACTTGATAAGAACTTCACTAGACTAAAAAAATTCAATGTAAGATTGAACCCAAAGAAGTGTATCTTTGGGGTGACTTCAACAAAAATTCTTGGTTACATAGTTTTAGAAAAAGGTATTGAAGTGGATCCAGCTAAGGTTAAGGAAATCATGAAGATTCCATTGCCTAAAAACATCAGTCAATTAAGGTCCCTACAAGGCAGATTATAATCCATCAGGAGATTTATCTCACAGCTAGCAGATAAGAGTCACCCATTTAATCATCTACTTCATAAAAATGTTTCATTCAAATGGGATCATAACTATGAAACAACTTTTGACTAGATAAAGCAATATTTGGTGACACCTTCGATACTCATGCCACCCATAGTAGAAAGACCACTATTACTATATATTGCAACAACTAAAATATCTT
>VDFB02058539.1:0-45553 GCA_007258455.2 Sequoia sempervirens
AGAGAAGACTTCCACTATACAAATTTAAATCAAGGTAGATTCTCATTTTGAATGGAATTTTGAATATGGCAATGCATTCACATGTCAGTATGGTGTTTATGAATGTTGGTTAGATGTGTATGCATGATGAGAACCTACGTATAGATCTAAGAGTTTTGTGGTCTTTAAGCTCAATGCTACTATAGTTGATTTCACAATCTAAGGAAAACTAAGTTGCTCAAATTCACTATGTTACCCAATAGATATAATTTTTGAAACATTTTAAGGGCAATCATGCTTGAGTTGTTAAGAGATAATATTTTGATAAGATTATAATCTTGCATGATGCTATAGATTAAGAAGAATAATTGTACTTGTTGTGCAGCCAGAGAAAATTTGAGGATGAGGCAATTGATTTTTTATAGTTTAGAATGAACATGTGTGGATGAAAGGAATTGAGAGGAATAGAAACAGTTTATTTTTTATATAAAAAGCAGCAAAACTAGGGTGTTGTCCCTTTAGTAAAAGGCCTCATAGGCCATCATCAGTAGAATAACATTAACAACACATTAGCAGCAAGGTCTAAAAACCTAACCAACACCCTAAACATTCCATATCAAAAAACACATCAAAATAATACTAATACTAATACTAATGTCCATCATGAAATCATGATTTAAAACAATCTTAACCACGGACCACCAGGGGTCATATCAGTCATAAGAAAACATAAAAATAGTATCAGTATCTTTAGTGGAATAAAAAAGAAACGATGATCATTGAGGCCAGGTCCAACCAAAAAATAAAACCACCTGCAATCCTAATCCTTCTTTCCAGTGCATGGCTTAATTAAAGTTATGGTAGCCCAATCATCAGTGAGGAACTTAAGAAGTTCCTTGCTAACAACTTCCTCCCCCACATTGTCAGTGGACTTGTCCTTCTACAATAGACACAGAGTGGTGGTGGACCTATGCATGATCTTCAACACAAAGCAGGTGACATCCTGCAGCCTTTTCTTCAAATTCTCCACTTTGCATTTAAGATTGTCAACCTCCTCCCACACAACGTCCTGTTTGTTGCAAGCTTCCTTCATGGAGGCCTTTTCCTCAACAATATTTGAGTTCCTAGTCTTGACCTCCTTGACCCTAACACTAACAGGACCCAAGGAACCCTTTTTAAGACTTTCAGAAGCATGGGAGGAGCTACTAGCAGAAGTCAAAAGGGCTTCCTCCTCCATATCCTTTTCGTCTTTAATATTGCTATCACTCTTACCACCATTATCAGACTTGGAGGCCTCCTTAAAACTCTTCTATGTTTCTTGTTTGGTGACCAATCTACTTGACCTTCGAGGGGTACTAGGCTCCTCAGTAATTTCAATGTCGGAGTTAATTTGCTGCAGCCTAAATTTGGTTTTCTTTGAAGCTTTGGCTTTCGTTTTGGGGGTAGGAGCAATATGTTTCTTATCCTTTTTTCTTAACAACAGACCCCTTATTGGGGGATGTGTCCTGGGGAGGGGCTTTCGTAGTAGGTTTTTTGATACACTTTTTCATACTGGGGCCAGGGGTATCCATAATGCTAGCAGACGGAGGAGCAAAAGAGATTGGGGCCTCTTCAACAATAATGGGCTGAGGAGGGCATAGGGAAAGGTGGAAATGGTAGAATCTGAACATGAGCACTTGGTGAAGAATGGTGAAATTCCTATCCAAATTCATGGCTTCAACCACATCAAGCACAATATTTTTGAGAAAGTGTAAGAGAAAGAACAAAATTGAAATATTGTTGTGGTTTCTGAGGTGATTGAGGAAATTAAAATGGTAATAATAACACACACCATATCTCCCCTCAAGAGTGAAATACTTCATCACCACCATGCACACTTTGTCCCATGGCTCAAGAAGCGCCTAGCAGTCATAGCCACCATGGAGTTTGACAGGTTTCTCATCTCCTCTGAAGAACAGGTTAAGGCTAGTCTGGTCGACAACTTTGTTGGTTTTTTTCCATTTATGCTCGTCTGTAGCAAGTCTCGTGACCTTAACAATTACATCCTCATTCACTTCAAAAGATATTCTTCCCATAGTCACCCTTTTGGCATCCCAAGAGGTGACAAATTGCTTGGAGAGGCCCTTATCAAACCCAGACATGCACTCCATGAATTGAGAAATTCCACCCTCTCTACAAATATGACATACGGTGCCATCCACCTTCCATTCATCACATTTGTCTTGCTCAACACACACCCGGTCTCCACCCATGGTACCAACAAGCATATAGTGATCCAAAGTAGTGATAGGCAGAAAGAAAATGAGAGTGTAAAATGCAGAGCAGTTACAATAAAACCCCACATTGGAAGCGACTGCAGAAAAATGATAGTCAAAAAGCAACTTGTAGATCATGAAATTAAGGCATTTAGTGTCACTTCTCGTAACTAGCTCAAGCCTAGTAGTTCCCTCGTGTGAGAGGTCCAAGGCGCAATAAAAAAATGAGGGGCGATAATAAATCTAGACGACATAGAGGATCAAAAAAATCCTCAAGGCTGATGGAAATATCACAAAAATCAAGGCGGTTCAAAAAATAATGACCCCATCAGCCATTAGATTCATCATGACAAGTCTCGACGGTGATCCAACATGGAAAGTACACACCATGTGGCAAATCCTTCATATCGGCCTTCCCGCACAACAACCAGTTTTTAAAATATAGGCTCCTACCAACATCACTAACAAAAGTTAGTAAACTCCACATAAGGGCCAAAAAATAGAGTTTTAGCAACCATGATGGACAACGTTTGAATTGTTCCTCAGAAGGGACAACATAGAAGGGGGCAAAGAATATTCCTTCCTCCAACACCGTAGACCCTCCTAATCAAGACTCGCAACTGCCAAACTGTCAGCAACCGCATTTCCTTCCCTAAAAACATGCTAAAGAGTGAACTCCTCCAAACCAGTAAGAAGTGATCTAATGTCCTCAATTATCCCTTGGATTAACCATCTTGCAGCTATTGTACCTTTTTTGGCTTCAACTATTAGTTGAGAGTCACCCTCAATTTCCAAGGTCCTGACATCGATCGACGGAGCAAGCTTGAGACCCCAAAGGAGCGCCATACTTTCCACTTGATTAATTGTGTGTTCTTTCAAATTCCCTAAGTAGGTACCAACTAGACAATAATTATGGTCCCTGATGATACCACCCACAACTACTTTCCCAGCTCTAGCTGCCCCATCAAAATTCAACTTGTACCAGGGTGGTTTAGGAGTTTTCCATTTCATGTTATTCCTGGAAACCTTCTTGGAGTTGTCGAACTTGTGAAAGTCCCTAGGAAGATTCCAAATTGTAGCAATAGTTTTGTCCCAATTCGATGGGGGGCAACTAGGAATCTTCCACTTACAAACAAAGATATTGTCCGAACGGAGTTTATTAAGGGTTATCAACACATTCTCCACACTATTCTCCTTATCCATAAATATCTTGTTGTTCCTTTCTTTCCACAGACACCAACAAATATGAGGTGGAATTTCTTGCCAAAGTTGCCTAATAAGGGGATGGTTAGAGGGGCACCTCTAATTGATAACAAATTGTTGAATATCCCTGCGAAACACCCATTGGATATTGAAATTCCAAAGGATGTTTTGCCAAACTTGGGAAACAAATTGACAATGAATGAAAAGATGGGAGATAGTCTCCTCATCCTATTTACAAAGGGTGCATCTATTAGGAAATTCAAACCCCCTTTTAACAAGGTTATCCATCGTTAAAAAATTTCCATGAATAGAAGCCCACCAAAAGAAATTGATTTTAGGGATGAGCTATGGGTTCCAAACCTTCTTCCAACAACTCTCTTCACCTTCAAATTTTAACAGCATATGATAAGCAGACTTGACCGAAACAATTTGTTAAGGTACACACAGTTACAAACAATTTGCACAGTTTGTCGGATTTTCCTAATTGATAAGTAGGTATCTACTTGAATATGAACTTATAAGGTTGGAAGGAATTGAGATGAATAGGCACAACTAGTTAAGCTTTCCTACTTAACAAGTAGAGGGCTCAATTAAAGAAAATATAAAACAAAGATTTCTTAAAAAGTCTATATTTGACTCAAATATTAAAATGCATATATTTAATTTTTGTGTTCTTTGAAAGTTAAAATATGTTTGAAAATCCTTGAAGATAGTTTTTTTCTAAAATAATTATCTCTAGCTCAAACCCATATTCCTATAAAAAGATCTTGAAGAAAATTATGTTTTTCTTGTAAAAAAAATAATCTGATAATTAAAAGAAATTTTCTTTATATTATTTCGTCTAAATTATTTTACTCAATCAATTTATTTACAATTTTTAAAATCATATATGTTTCATTATATCAATAAATCCAAGTTTAATATTTTATGATAATATTTTTATTCAAATACCTATTAATATAAAAAAAAGGGAAACATGTCAATTTTAGTTTATATATAAGAGTGTTTACAAATATTTTAATTTATTATATACATATAAAATAAATAAAATATTTAATACATTTTTTTTATGAGCATTTAAATTGGATATGAAAATTTAAACTTGGTTAAAACTAAACAAATTTTAAATCAAATATAGATAGATATTTAGAAAATTAAATATAAATGAAAAAGTATGTGAGTGATTTTTTTAATTTAAATAATAAGCGAAAAAATCTTTAAATTTAGACTATTTATTTGATTAATATAGTAAAGTTATTTACTTCCTTATTAATTAGTTAAAAAAAATTATTTCACAAACTAACATATAGTAATTAATTTAAGTTGTAAATAGAATTTGTGGTTGATTTAAATGATTAAATAGATATGGGTGGATATTTTGATTTTTTTAGAAGTAACATGTTAAAATAGATTAGAATTTTTTTAGAAACTAGATCAATAGATGTATAAGTTGGAAATTTTTGAGTAATTAGTATTAATATTTTGAAAGAATTAGCTCAATTAAATTTATGTTGCAAATCAATTTAGTATTAAAGGTAATTAAAAATAGTTGATTTGATTTATATTGGTTAATTAGTTAGCATTTATTATTCAAAGTTTAAATTTTATTAATTATTATTTTAATAATGCAAAGGGAAGTTAGTAATAAATGTTAAGTACCAATGCAAGGGGTAATTAGTAAGTAATTAAGTATTTAGAATTAGATTAATTTGGTTTCAAGTGGAATTGGAAATAGTTAAATTTAATAAAAGTAATTTCTTGTTATAGTGTAATTTAATTTTCAAAATAGTTAGTATGGTTTAATAGATCAAATTTATTTCAAATTATTTATTTATTTATTTAGGGGATTATGACTTACAAAATTAGCTAATTGCTCATGACAAAAAAGTTGCTTTAAAAAAATGTTAAAAAAAGGTTCACCAAAAATATTGCTTAGAGGCATCATTTATTTTGAGTCTTATTGTAAATAAACAACCTTTAAAAAGTTTTAATTTTTTTGTAAAAATTAGTTAAATATTTTTTTTTATTATGGTTTTGTGGTGGCAAAATGCCTTGAAAAACTGCGATAAAAAAGTTTATGGTTAGCATTCTTGAAAATCTGCCCTTATTGCTCAAAAATTTTTTAGCCAATAAAATTGAGGAAAAATAATTTTTGAAATTTGAAAAGTTAAAAATCATGCATTTAACTTTAAGAAAATTAAAATATAATGTATTAAAATTAAATTATAATGTATGAAGAAGAAAATAAAGATTTTTTTTTTTTTTTTATATGCAAGGGTTATAATTTATATTAAAGTTTAAAGAAAAGGTACATTTCGTCTGCTACGCAGGAAAGCCACCGAACTTCCATAGAAACTAAACCCTACCAATCCGGGGTACATACTACACCCAGCACAAAATTGCAGTCACACTGCGTATCTCAAAACCCAACACCGAGCTATAACTTTGAAACAAAAAAATTCATGCACAAAGGTCAAGCCTCACAGAAAACCATTTAATTCTGCAAATGTAGTAAAATCTTCCACCCATTCCAAGCCCTCCTCTGCCACCAACCCCATTTTTCATTTCAGAAATTCAACCGCCATTGTCGAGGTCATCCTATGCCTCATGAGCTCAGGCCCCTTTAAGTCTAACAGAAAAGGGTATACCTTTACTGCTTCGTTTGTCTTCCATAGGAGCTCCAAGTCAGAGGGACACGAAATTCCTTTGCCCACGAAGGTCGCTTTCAATGTCTTCTCCAAACCTCCTAATAGGTCGGCACGGAATAGATTCACCATCAATTCCTTTGCCTCCACCTTAGACACTTCCACGTCTAGAATGACAGCCAAGAACCGTGAAGATGTGTATGCATTGTCCCTTGCAAATTCCTTTCTATCCAAGTGGCCCTTTCCTAAAATCATTTTGACCATTACCATGACCAAAGGATCATCCACAAGCAGGATTCTTTTCAGCCTTTGGTCTGTGATCTCCATAAATGTTATTTGCCTCTCTGTCGCCACCAACGAAATAGGAGTGTCAATGTCGAAACTTTCCAGTCCCTCCGCAGAGACAAAAATGATGAATTTTGATTTGCTCATCTTTTCCATTAGCTGCCCTCTAGCCGAAAGCTCCCTGCATAGAGACAACCAACAAGACAAGTTTCAAAAACCATATAGAATAAATTCCATTGTCCATCAACATTTAAAAGGCTCGCAAACAACAAGGTTGAACCATCACACACGAACCTAGAATAATGGCGATGCAAGGCAATCTGTCCTTGCATGAAGATTTCGTCTTGCAACCACAAGCCTTAACTCGAATATCACCTCGTGATAATCATCTTCTACCACCCGGCCGATTTGCATGATCTAACATGAAATTCGTACTTTATGTGTCTCTTTGTTTATCCTTGCCATCATGAATCATTAAGATGGCAGTCACCTCCAAGATCTCCCCATTTTAGGTAGACTTCCCATTCTGCTTAAAGCCTTTTGTCGACGTCCCCTTGTCACCTTAGGTTATCGCTAACGGTAGTGGAGGTGATGTGGCCTTGCCACGTATCTGCCAACTTGCACTCCCCTGCCAACCCCGATTTCCTCTCTCATCACTCGCGAATGATTTTTCCTTGTCTTTTTCATTTGTCTCATGGGTAAGAAAATAAAGAATTTTGATTGGTTGCAAGCAAAACAATTAATCACTAGTTAAGATGAAGGCCTTTCCTATAGTTCCATGGTAGGAACTAAAAATATGTAGTGAACCATCAAGGAATGTGATCAAATAATAAATTTTGCAACTCTATTATCTATTGTTTCATCTTTCCCTAGAGAGAAAACTTATCTATGATTAATTTGGTGTTATCCATGGAGTCTTATGATTGTAAGTGTGATATCCAAATGTTTAACCTATTCTAAGCAACTAAAATGCAATGGAAAAGCATAAAGAAACACCTCAAGATTAGCCTAAGAAATTTGTAAATGTAAAGAGAAAAAGTGTAAAATGATGCCAAATAGATATCCCTCCCCTTTGCAGCTGAAACTCCTTGGTTGGCCCTTGATTTTGATTTGGTTTATATGCTCCTTGATGGCTCTTGATATAACTAAAATGAAAGATTTGACTATGTGCTTGAATGAAAATGCAAATATATGAAATTGATGGCTAGATGAGTGCACAAAATGGCAACATTTAGTTGAAAAATGGCTAAGTGTTCTTGAAATGCCTTAGAGGAGGGGGTATTTATAGAGAATTCAATGGTTGAAATTTATCCAACAATGCCAAGATGAAGGGCTAAGGTGAGTTGAGGACTCACAAGCCCTCACATTTTGACATGTGGAATGTGAGATGGCTAAGGGTGAGATGATGTGTAGGTGATGTGGAAGGGAGGTACATGATGTGGAGGAAGGACATGTACCTTGGAAGTACATTGGGAGATGAGAAGATTCCTTGGAGGAATAAATGTGAATTAAAATCACATGTTTGGGAGAATTTAGTGGATAAGAGAGGGTCTCCAAAAAGGTGGGATTTTCTCATGTGACTTGATGTGACAAATCAAAGATTCTAGAAGATGCATGGAAAAAGGGGATTCTAGGAGGAATAAAAGTGAATTAAAAATTCACA
Source organism: Sequoia sempervirens (assembly GCA_007258455.2). NCBI lineage: Eukaryota > Viridiplantae > Streptophyta > Pinopsida > Cupressales > Cupressaceae > Sequoia > Sequoia sempervirens. The sequence goes on from VDFB02058539.1 coordinate 8,031, forward strand.
TGGAGAAGAGAGGAGCCTTGGATGAATAAAAAAGAATTAAAAATTCCTTGGGGGATGGGGAGAGTTGACCAAGGTACTAATTAGGTTTAACTAATTAGTAATTGGAGGATAATTAGGGATTAATAAGGATTAGAAGTCAACTTGCAAAAGTTGGAGGATGTGACACATCCTAATCAAGGATTAGGCATGTGCACATTCTTAATGAAGAGATTAGGAGATGGATTAGGATTAGATGAAAATGACATGTGAGGAATCAAATAAATGTAATATTTATTTAATTCATTTGATGAAAAGGGGATTAAGGAGGGTAAGGTATTTAATTAAATACTTTAGAGATTTGGCAGAATTAAGGATATTAATTAAATAATAGTAATATTACTTAATTAACTCGGATAAGAGGATGTTTACATGAAAAGTGATAAATTTGGATAAATTAAGTGTCTAAATTTGGATGTCTACATTTTGCCCCTCTTTGAGATGGTGTTACGAAGTAGCATTATTTCAAAGAATATTAAAATATAGAACCCAAAAGGAGATGGTTAGATTGGACCTCAATCATTCAAAGGAGTGACTAGGAAGGAAAAAAAAAGATGGGGTAAAGATGAAGATTAGGGATTGAGGATGCCCCCTCGAGATGACATGCGGATTCAAGAGAACACGAATGTGCTCTCGAAATGGATGAGATGATGAAATTGGAGATGAGGAAGAGGATGCAAAGTGATGGACAAGATAGGAGGATAAGTGATAGGAAATGGATGAAGCATAAATAGATTTGAGAACAAATATGATGTTGCCCCAGTCAAGGTACAAGCCAAAAGGGGTTCATGATGGATGGAGTGTTGTCAATGAGGGAATGAGAGATCCCAAAACAACATAAGGATAGGGAAGGATACATCCCAAAACACCACTAAAGGATAGGGAAAAATACCTCCCAATGATGATGATGAGAGTGTTGTTGACAAGGGAAGGATACATCCCAAAACAACACCGAAGGGATATGGAAGAATACATTTGGTGGATGATGATGATGATGATTGGATCAAGGCTTGTAACAAGACTGGGAACAAGACCAAGGAAATGATTATATGATTTGTGCTAGATTGAATGGATGGGGATTGGATAGAGATGTGAGATAAAGAGGAAGGATGAATGGATGGGGGGATTTTGATAGATGAGAGGATGGGGATGCATGCAAGAAGATAGAATAGAAAATGAAATGAAATCTTAATGCAATTTGCCATCTTCGGAGCACTGATTTTTGCTATAGCATAAGACACCAAGTGCCAGGGTATGTGGAACCAAGGTGTATTAGTGTCTAATGCATGAAACAAATACAACAAAAAAGAAGGCTATCCCAACACCCCAAAGTCACAAAGACCTTGGTCGGGCCAGGTATTGAGATAACCACAAGCACAAAAGGATGCCCCAGCATAACACAAGACCTCGGGGATCTTGGTGGGTACTAAGTGGGACAACCAAGAAGACAAAAAATAGACATAAAAAGATCAAGAAATGCCCCTATGTTGACCAATCAAAACACACCATAATATGATGGATCATGGCGGCCTTGACAAGTGATGATAGGGAGCTCAAATGATAAACAAAATCCAAACGTATCAAAATAACACAACCAATTTCAAACATCCTTTGCCATAGGATCAAAATGGATGAACAGAGGTTTGATAAGGAGTCTATTAGAAAAGGAAGCATCTACATTTGGAGGCTGATGATGAGATTTTAAACTAAAAGAATTAATACTGTTATAGGGTGTTCAAAATCAGGTGGGATCTCCTTGAAATACAAGTGGATCTTGTTTGTGAAAATTAGCTAGATAAGAGGCACTAGCTTGACAACCTAAGAAGAAAAGACCTAGTAACCCCACCCTAAGACAGAGACTCAGGGAGCTGATCAAATAGCCTTGCCTACATGGCCTTATAGCATATAGTTTGATGTCAAAAGAAATTTGTGACATACAGATAAAACAAAAGGATAGTAAGAAACTGATGGTGGATGAAACAAGAATAGAAAGGGACAAAAAGCAAGAGCTGATGATAGATGATAAAAGGAGGTGGAACCCGAACAACTGAGAGAGAAAGGCCGACAGCTAGATGATAAGAGCAGAGGCTGAGATCAATGATGACTTACCCTAATTGGCATGGGGGAGCAGCGACAGTTAGAATAAAAGCTAAGAACTAATGATGGACAAGGATGATAAAAGATAAGTGGATAAAAGTGGGACCCGATACTAGTAGAATAGGATAGACACATTTGGATTGAACAGGATGACAACTGATCACATAAAAGCTTTCGGGATGAGATGGTGTCCAAATCATTAAAATGACTTGGGAGGATATTATGATAGATAGATGAGTGATGAAAAGTGATAGAGTTATGGAAAGATGTGCAGAGAAATAGGAGTGATAGCTTGATTAGATAAATGGTGGGTTTGCATGGAGGCTTACTAGCTAGATACCAATGTGTGAGGATTGTGAGAATGGGATGAGATAAAAACTGAAAAAAAGAATGGATAGAAGAGATAGGGATAGAGGATGGAAGACATTGTTTGAATGGATAGGAAGATAAGGATTGGGAGATGAAAGGGATGCTAGGATAGATGGATAGGAAGATAAGGATGGGGAGTTGGAAGGGATGTCATGACAAATGGATAAGGAGATGAAGGGATGTTATGATAAATGATGTCTCCAAGGACTATGTTACAAAGGAAGATAAATGCCCCCACTCTAGATATGTCATGTATGATGATGCATGAGGGATGGAAGATGAGTGGATGGGAAGATAAAGGAGATAACTAGATGAGAATAGGATGGGTGACTAAGGAATATGATAGAGCATGGATGAAGAGGATGTATACCAATAGGTGTCCAAAGCATGCATAGATAGGTGCCCCTATTTTGATCAAAATCACAAGAAGGATGGAGGGAAAGGGAGATAAATAGGATATGATGGTAGGATGCAAAGATGGGTGGGATGGAGGATGAATGGCATATAGCAAGAGAGCAGGTGCATAGTTAAGAGGCTTATATATGAGATGGAGGGAATGCATGTCAGAAGTTGCCCCCCAAATTGCAGTAGAATTTACACATGTATGTTTAGGAGTTTTTATCATAGTATTTATCCAAAACTTGTTTCCAAGTTTCACCATTGGATGGATTATTTCTCTTTATATTTTTTTTTTATTATTATTATTTTATTTTATTTTGGATTTTTTCTAAATTTTGGATTACAACTTTTTGATTTTGGATAGCAGGGGGATGAAAAATGGATAAGGATAGGGATGTGGATAAGGGAATTTAGAAGATACATTATAAGGATATGGATGAAAGACTCAAAAATCAAGTTCTATATGAGGTATTAAGAGCCCATGTTTGAACTGACTGTTGGATGTTGGTACAATCTTATTAGGAGAAATGGATTATGGAAGAAGGATAGACTGAGGGGTTTGAAAAGAGGAGAATCCCCAGAGGATAATAAGATTTGGAATGTTGGGCCGGTGCTTATGGGATGGAATAGTAAATTGGATATGTGATGAGGAAGCATGTTAGGGCCAACATTGGCACACATAATAGTGAGAGTGGATGTGAAAAAAGGAATAAGAAGGATTAATATGGAGAGATGGAATGACGAGTTTAGGACATAGGGACTAAAAAACAATTTAGGAGAGAAATTGGATAAAAATGTTGTACTTGGATGAGTAATGTTGGATGTTGTTACAAATTTTCATTTTGAAACAATTGCATCTTTATTCTTTGGGATCCACATGGTTTTGATCTTTGCTTTGGTGGGCCTTTGTGGCCTACGGATGTGATTTGGATTTAGATTTTTCTTCTCTTCACCATGTCTTTTGGAGGGGACATGGGGAGCTTTAGATTCATGTGGATGTTTGGATTTATGTATTTTTACTTTAGCATCCAAAGTGCTTTTAGTAGCAATGGGATGGGTGCAAGGATATGGATGATGTAGAACAATGGAAGTAAAATTATGAGGATTACGTGTAGATGGAAAATGTGTAGGTATGTGCCTTTGTTGATCCTGATTAGGATGTTTATGATGGATGGCATGGATAGGTGTTGGATGGATGAAAGATGAGATGGAGGAGGTGATCTTGGTATATATGGACCCAAAGCAGACGTAGTGGGTGGAGGGACATAAGAACCCAAGATGGATGGAGTAGATGAAGGGTGGGAGAGGGTGGATGGAGGGATGTAAGGACCCAAAATGGATGGAGCAGATGAAGGAGGAATATGGATGGTTGTTTTGAGGCGATACGATAGAGGAGGAGGGATGGCAACATATGGTCTAGTGGAGTGATGGGAAGAGCTGACATTTCTTTTGGAAAAGGCTCGTTGAGGATGTCTAGAGGTTGTACCAACATCTTTAGATTGTGAGTCTTGGGAAATAAGTTAAAGACCTTGCATGCAGATTTATTCTTTGACTTGGATGGGCTCCAAAATACCTTGCTCATGAAGGCCTAGACCTTTTCCTTGATAGTTAATTTTCTTGAGCATACAATCCATGATAGGATTTGTGTTGTCCCGAAAGAAACATGATATGTGGAAGAGTCCAAGTGCAATGGGGTGGAGGATGATGGGTGGTATATACACTATCTTTCTTTAGAGAGCCACCATGGAAGAATGTGAAATTTTAAGGGGATGTCTACTGGCAGAGTGTGGGGATATGAGAGTTTTGCAAGAAATTGATAAGGGGTTTCAGGAGATGATAGGAGGATAGCAACATTTGGATGGTACTCAGGGAGAAGCGATTAGAGATATGATATGATCCTTTGTGGTAGTGGGCTCAATAGATGGAGATGGAGATGGAGGCGGTGGAAGCTTAATGAATGACAAGGGATCATGGGAATGGAATGGATGGGGGACATGATCTTGAGGTGGACTAGATGGGATGGTAGGATCTTGATTTGAAGAAGGGGATATGTTGGCATGCTTTGGATTAGGCTCTTGGTATGACTCATCGTGTGCGAGAGGCATGATAATGGAGTCTTGGTGGGGCTCTTCAAGTGGGGAAGATGGAGGGATGGAGGATTCAAAACATTCATGGGAATGGATTTTAGTGGATTTGATTTGGGTGTCGTTGGAAGTAGGAAGTGGGTGTTCAATGGGTTCGGTAGATGTTCCAGTAGGAGATGGAGGCTTAGCAGATTCAGAGGATGTGATGGTAGGAGATGGGGGGACTTAGTGGTTCAGAGGATGTGGTAGTGGGAGATGGGGAGCTCAGTGGATTGAAGGGATCATGATAGTTCGACTGGTTTGAGTGGTGCTAGGGGTGGGATCATCAATGATAGGTCTTAGGTGGAGAAGGGTCTCATCACTAATGGCCATGGATGATGGGTTGGGATGGCATGATTCCAAAAATTCAAGGTGTGGAGTGGGAGGTGTATTCTTTGCTATAAGTCCTTGGAGAAATTTTAGAGTGAGAAACTTGAATACTCTAGGCTGAGATGGCATGGTAGGAGTGGATGAAGGATTGTGGATTGGTGGGGGATTGGGACTAGGGATTGGTGGATTAGGATTAGATGGGGGAATGGGAATTTGGATGCAAAGGCTGGGAATAGATAAGAGGATTAAGATTAGATGAAGGGTTAAAGATAAGGGGGTATTGGAATGGTGAATTAGGACATGGGGATCTTGGTGGTGGATTGTAGTAAGAGATATTGGATGTTGGATTAGGATGGGAAGGTGAGGTGTGGATTGGGAATATGGGAAGTTGGTCCAGTGTTGGAATTAGAATAGGAAAGATGTAGATATTTATATTAGGATAAGTTGATGTGGACGTTGGATTAGGATAGGAAGGTGCAAATGTAGGATTAGGGTGAGTAGATTGGTATGGAAGATTAGGGTAGTGGGTATATGTGGATGAAGAATTGAGATAGGAGGATGTGGATGGGGGATTAGGATAGGGGTATTGTGATGGTAGCCTAGGATAAGAGGATGATGTAGATGATGTATATGATGGATATCCCTTGTCAAAGGTATCATAGGGAGTATGATTAGGCATGGATGAAGACATAACATGATAACTCGAAGGGATGATTGGATTTTGGAAAGCGGGTGGAAAAAACTTACTAGCAATGATAGTGTCAAAGTCCATATCATATTCTCTTGATCGACAAGACTTTGTTATCATTATACAAAGCGTAGTAGGTTTCCCTTGACCACTATTATTAGAGATAAAGGATCATGATGGTGAAAAGGATGAAAGAAGGATCAGATAAAATATTTTGAATAGGAACAAACTAAAGCTCTAAATCAAAATTTAAGGTTAAACTCAGATGAAGGATTAGATTAAAACCTAGATTAGGATGATTGGATGAAGTCTGATGGGATTGATTCGGCGATGATTTGATTATCAAAAGGATGATCCACGACACTGAATCTACTTGAGATAGGAAGTAGATTGGTGGAATTAAAAGGAGACTGATTAAAGGAATAGGATGCGATTGGATTGGATTGGATTGGAAAAAAGATGTCGATAGTGATTGATAAGATAGACTGAGGGATCAAATAGGATGATGAAAGGGACTGTAAACCCCATTCAGAGATTACCCTAGGTGACTTAGGATGTTGATTGATTGGATTAAAGGATAAATGGATGATTACGACACCAAATCCACTTTGAGATTGAAAATGGATTTATTGGTCCAATGATAATGATTAACTTAGGATGGATGACAATCTAAGCGGATTTTACTGATGATGATGATCCAGTTGAATACCCAGGTCAATTTGGATAATAACATGAAACAAAGTCTGAAGAGATTTGGATAGAAAACAATGATTTGATTGGAGAAATGGATGAACAAAATATAAAATGAGCAAGCGATTGATGGAGACGGATAAATGATTACTCAAATAGTAAATATTTTACTAAGAATGAATGAATGATTCTCAAAACTGAGAAGCGAAAGCTCACTTAATGAATGATAGATTACTCAGAACGAGTAGATGATTGATCAGGATTGTAGAACGAGAGTTCAAAATTCAGAATGGTGAAAGGAGGTTCAAAATGGATGAACGTTTACTTGAAACAAGTAAACGAATGATTATAACGATAGAACAAGAGTTCAGAATGATGAAGAATGAGAATTCAAAATGATGAAAGGGGGTTTGAAATGGATGACCGGTTACTCAGAACGAGTAAACGAATGATCAGAATGATAGAACGAGAGTTTGAAATGATAGATAGGATGAGCGTTTGCTTGGAATATGGAAGTAAGCAGTTGATGAAATGATAGGAATAAGAGTTGAGAATGGATGGATGAAAGATGTCCGAAGCGAGTAGCTTGATTGATCTGGAAATGAATGAGTAGTCTTGGAATTAGGAGGTTGACTTATAGGAATAGATGAAAAGGATAGAATAGGAAAAAAATTGAAGAAGATGGAGGGAGGGATCTTAAGATTTGTTTTGATATCCAAAGATCTTGACTACTGGTGGACTAAAGCTCAGATTAGGGTTTTGGTTAAGCTAAGATTGGGAGTAGATTAAAGCTCAGATTAGGATTGAATTGAAGCCTAGAATTATTGGAGGATGTGATGGGATTGATTCTACACCAAATTATGGGGTTTAAAGAATGTAAGGTGCTGACAATTAGATTTTTCTAGATTTGGCAATTTTAAAAAATTGTTAATTTTTGTCATTTTAGGAAGCTTCACAGACATACTTTTGAGAGTCCAAATTTTTCCCAAAAAATACCCAAAATAAAGAAAGGATGAATTGCCAACTAACATCCCAAATTTGAGACATGCATTTTGAGTTATTGACAAAAATGATTTTTCAAAAATTGAAAAAAACACACTAAATTGTGATTTTAAGGGTCAAGATGAAAGTTTGAGGCGTCGAAAATGTGAAAAAAGGGATCCAAGAGACTTCTAGTCAATTGGGAATCCACATGCCACCTCATAACGTAACCACCCATAAAATTTTAGCTCAAACGGACACCAGAGTCAAAAGTTATGGCCTCCAGAAGTTTCGACACAAAAATCAAAATTCCCAAAATAAAGTCTAGGTGATTGGGATGGATGATCTGATGTTGGATATGGACTCTAATGATGTTCTAAGTGGCACTTATGTGATTTTGGTGATGAAACGATGACTTACGAAAAGGTGTTGATGATGGGCAAATAGGTGCTCGGAATAAATGAATGACTCTCAGAACGAGGGGAAGAAGATTCAAAATAGACGAACGAGTACTAAGAATGAGTGAACGAGTGCTCAGAATTAGGATTGGATTGAAAGATATGATGGGATTGGTTTCACCGGTCGGATTTGGGAACTGGATATGTTTGTTTGCCAAATTTTTGCAGAGGGGCGAATTTGCCCTTTTGGGGCGACTATGCCCTCACAAAGGGGTGACTGTGCCCCCTTCTGGGGCGACTATGCGCTCACAGAGGGGCGAATTTTCCCTTTTTTAGGGCAAATTCACCCTTTTTCAAGGAAAATTCACCCTTTTTCCCTCACAAAAGGGTGATTATGCCCCCTTCTGGGGCAACTATGCCCTCACAGAGGGGCGAATTTGCTCTTTTTCAGGGCAGATTCGCCCTTTTTCTGGGGTGACTATGCCCTCACATAGGGGCGAATTCACCCTTTTTCAGGGCAGATTCGCCCCATTGCTTTGTGGACTCTTTAAGTGGGTAAATGGGTTGTAAAAGACAGGTGATTGGAATGGGCTGTTAGATAATCGGACTAAGGGAATAGATGATTGGATTGGAAAAAAATGAATGAACAAGCACTCGAAACTGGTAAATGATTACTTAGAATGGATGAACAATTGAAAGCTCGAAACGAGCAAACGATTGATTGGAAAGGATGAACAACTCTCAGAATGAGGAGATGGATGCTTGGAATGGATGAAAGAGTACTCGAAATGAGTAAACAGAGGATCAAAAGGGATGAAAGACTACTTAGTCAAATGAATGTTGGAATGGCCAAGTGAAGGTTTGGAATGGCTAAACGAAGGTTCAAGATGATAAAATGGTGCTTTAGAATGACCAAGCGGATGTTTCAGAGGTTTAGAATGACAAAACAGAGGCTTGGAATGATTAGATAAAGGTTTGGAATGGTTAGATGATGATTTAGAGGCTAAACGAGGCGATTTTGGTTGCTCAGGAGGGAAAATTTGCCCCTCTGTAGTAACCAGAAGGGTGTACTTTCCCTTCTGTAGTAAATCAGAGGGCACAGTCGCCCTTCTACAGTGAACAGGGACTTGGTTTGATGAAAAATGACTATGGCAAGGACTTTAAAATGACAATAATAAGGCCAATTTGTCAAAAAGTTTACTAGTTTCTCACAAGAAAACACTTTCAAGCAAACACAATCCTATGATTAGTGTTAAGGGTATGGCCAATGAGGTCTTAATCTAGGATGCACAAGGTGTCTAGGGAGTCCTTGATATACTCTCGGTATGTGAGGCACAATCGTGAACACCAGCCCATCACAAGCATGAGTCGGGAACCCCAGCGAGATACTGAAGGGCTCAGACCAACTCTTCACTTCTATCTAGGTATCACCCTAGCTTCAACACTCCGCAAATTACAACGCGACTGGATTGGGGTACAACTTTTTCTCTCCCCCCTTTGTATACCCCGCTGGTACGCATGGTTGGAATCATCCCTTGGGTTGATGAAATCCCCAAGCAGGTCCCACTAGAAAGAAAACACTAATCGTTTCCAACTAGTCCCTAGGCTCACATGAAGTGCAAGGGGAAAGTGAAAACAAACTAATGCCCCCTTTGGGTAACACAAAAAGATAGACTCAACAAACAACGAATATTACTCCCCTAATTGAACTATGTTCTTAGATTAATGAAAACAACAAGGATAGTTTTAAAAATCTGAGCTAATGGATGGCCCTGTAAGTAATTGTTAGTTGTCTTATCCCACGTTCCTCACCAATTACACAAGAAATTGCTGCAAAATGTTAGCGAAAACACAAATATCTTTGCAAGAAACAATGTTAGGGGGTTAGTACTTGAAAACAACAAAAAATAGGAACAAAAACGAAGCTAAAATGATCATTTTACCTTTCAAAATGTGTTGTTTTGGGGTGTACTCGCCCCTCTGCAGTGCGGAGGAAGGGCGCAGTCGCCCTTTTGCAGTGACCAGGAGGGCGTAGTCGCCCTTCTGTAGTGACTAGGAGGGCGTAGTTGCTCTTTTGTAGTGACCAAGAGGGCACAGTCGCCCTTCTGCAGTGACTGGGGGGCGTAGTCGCCCTTTTGTAGTAAAAAAAGTTAACACATAAAGTTCAATCAAGGGGCGTAGTCGCCCTTCTACAGAAAATGTTAATACAAAAAGTTCAACCAAGGGGAGTAGTCGCCCTTTTGTAGAAAACATTAGTACAAAAAGTTTAGCCAAGGGAGCGTAGTTGCCCTTTTGCAGAAAACGTTAGTACAAAAAGTTCAGCCAAGGGGGCATAGTCGCCCTTCTGCAGAAAATGTTAGTACAAAAAGTTCAGCCAAGGGGGCGTAGTCGCCCTTCTATAGAAAACGCTAGTACATAAAGTTCAGGCAAGGGGGCGTAGTCGCCCTTCTGCAGAAAATGTTAGTACATAAAGTTCAGTCAAGGGGGCGTAGTCACCCTTCTGCAAAAAATGTTAGTACAAAAAGTTTAGTCAAGGGGGTGTAGTTGCCCTTCTACAGAAAATGTTAGTATGCTAAAAATCTAGATAAGGGCGTAGTTGCCCTTCTGTAGAAAAACAAAGGGCGTAGTCACCCTTCTGCAGAAAAATAGAGGGCGTAGTCGCCCTTTCGCAGTTGCCAGGAGGGTGTGGCCGCCCTTCTGCGGTCACTAGGAGGGCGCAGTCGCCTTTCTGCAGTCACCAGGGGGTGTAGTCGCCCTTCTACGAAGTATTCCTGCGAACAACTCAACAACAACAAACGTGAAATTGGAGAACTCGCTTGTGGGTCCCACCAAGCGTGCCAAAAATGTCACATGTGACTTGATGTGACAAGTCAAAGATTCTAGAAGATGCATGGGAAAAGAGGATTCTAGGAGGAATAAAAGTGAATTAAAAATTCACATGGGGAAGAGAGGAGCCTTGGATGAATAAAAAGGAATTAAAAATTCCTTGGCGGATGGGGAGAGTTGACCAAGGTACTAATTAGGTTTAACTAATTAGTAATTAGAGGATAATTAGGGGTTAATAAGGATTAGAAGCCAACTTGCAAAAGTTGGAGGATGTGACACATCCTAATCAAGGATTAGGCATGTGCACATTCTTAATAAAGAGATTAGGAGATGGATTAGGATTAGATGAAAATGACATATGAGGAATCAAATAAATGTAATATTTATTTAATTTATTTGATGAAAAGGGGATTAAGGAGGGTAAGGTATTTAATTAAATACTTTAGGGATTTGGCAGAATTAAGGATATTAATTAAATAATAGTAATATTACTTAATTAACTCGGATAAGAGGATGTTTAGATGAAAAGTGATAAATTTGGATAAATTAAGTGTCCAAATTTGGATGTCTATAGTAAGTACCTAAAAATGGATAGTCATACATGACAATCTTATTATGACATGACAATCTTATTATGACATGACAAATTATCTCATGATCCAATCTTGCATGAAAATGAAAATAACCTTCAACTTTTTATTTCCTCATCAAAAAATGCCTAGTCACCCTCTCAAAGTCAACCTAAGTCAACACCATTGTATTTGTAAAAAAATTCCTATGCAAAAACCTTGTTTTCTAGCTTAAATATGATTTTACCCACAATCAATTAGTTCATTACAACAAATAAGATGGATAGCCTGACAAATTGATTAACACTAAGGGCAAATGATTACTTTTCCCAATTTCTACATTTTTTTGTTATGCAAACTCATGATCCTAGTCTTAGCTTCCTAACTCAATTCAGCACTTAAATCAAGTCATTTATTTGAACCAACTCCCTTTGAACACTAAACATGGTCCTTTTTTCCTATGTACAATGGATTTTGTTAGAATTTGTAGAATAGTTGCTTAAAAGATTTCTAGATTAGATTGTGTGATTATTTTTGCATCAATGTTTTGGATCACACCCTGTGATAGGATGTAGAAGAGAGCATGAGATGTAAAAATGAGTAGTTGCAAACTCAATGAGGCATAAAAAGGTTTGAAAAGGGAGGAGAGAAGGGTTGGCACAAGAATCATGACACTAAAAAATAATGAGATTAAGAAACAAACAAACAAAATGATACATAATAGTTTCAAAAATCTAAAGGAGAACAAAAAATAATACAAGAATTAGAATTAAATAATCTAACAAATTAAAGGAAGTAAAAAATGGAATACAAGAATTAATCATAAAGAATATTAAGATAAAACAAGAGAAAACCAAAAGTAGAAAAAATCAAGAAATTAAGATATAATAAGAAAACTAGAAAATAAAGCCAACTAATGAGAAAATAAATATTGATCAGTTTTATGCTTTTATCTTTAGTCAAGTTTTTGTCTTATGTGGGTTGTGGGTATTATTGCTTTATAGTCTTTTATGCAGCTTCTCTCCATTGTAAAGAGTTTCGGAGCCCCTTCAAAACGTGCTTTTCCTAATCAAAAATATTGAAAATAAATTGATTAATATAGTACTAATCTTAATTAGTGTTGTATTGATTAATTACTATTAGTTAGTACTATATAATATTAAAGAGATATTATTATTATATAGTACTATATAATACTAATGAATTATTAATATTATGTAGTGCTATATAATATTAATGGTAATAATAAGTATAGCTAAACAATATTTAAAATGAAATTAAATAAAATATTAGTTTAAATAGAATAAAAATTTAATGAAATTCTAATAAATTAATAATCAATTTTAAGAAAACTAGAATAATTAAAGATCAAGAAACATAGAAAACAAAGATAATTGAATAATATAGTACTATATAATAATAAAGAGATATTATGAATTTATGATGCACAAGATCTTGCGATCTGAGGATGGCGGGTTTGTGCAGAGCGCGCGTGGGGGCTTGCGGCCAGTAATGGCGTGGTTCTTGCCGTCGCTCCTTGGTGCATGTGCTGGCTTGGTGGGGGATCAGTTTCCTCTATCTTCTGTGTGTGGAAGGGTGGGTCTTTTACTATTTTCAGGGTGGGGAGGCTTTGTTTTCTGTAGATCTTTGTTGGTGGTTTCGTAGGTGCCATTTTCTCTTCTAGTTTGGACCTTGCTTTGGTCAGGTGGACTGCTAGCTTGCAGTTTGGCACGTGGGGCTCTCTTCTTGCTCTTTGTTTCTCCATATATGGAGGAGTTTGGGTATTGGCATCGAGGGTTTGGTAAGAGGAGGTGTGTGGCAATTTTTTTTGGGTGTGGTTATAATGGCTTTGAGTAATGATTTGGATGGGGTACCGAGGGATGTTGCTATGGCGGAGGCGGGGGACGGGGTTCCCTCCCTGTCTTCTCTTGGTACAGGCTCGTCGAGGATTGGTACGTTTAAGTTGCAGAAGGTTAATGGTTGCCTGGAAAGAGCTCAACTGCGCTGGTGGTGGTGATTCAAAAAGAAGCGGTTGCTGATGATTTAGAGTATTTTAGCAAACATGTTTTAATCTGTAAGTTTTTGGGGATGAGGGTTTCTTTACCCTTCCTCAAACCTTGGATTCAACGGACTTGGAATCCAGAGGGGGACTTTGAGATTTTGCTAGCAGCGAACAATTTCTTCTTGGTAGACTTCTCATGCATCTCAAATAGAAATAGGGCTTTCAAAGGTGGCTCGTACTTTTATAATCAAGTCAGGTTGTTCATTAAACCATGGCATGCAGGTTTTAATTCAGCGGAGGAGTTGCCATCCAAGGTCCCAGTGTGGGTACACCTTCCTCGGCTGTCGCTTGAATGTTGGAGGAGGGATATTCTGCAGTCTATTGCCATGGCGTTAGGAAAATCGATTGGTCCCTCTCAACAGACTCTGGAGAAGAAAATATTTTCCTATGCTCGTGTTTGTGTGGAGATTGACTTAAGCCAGCCTTTGCTCGACTCTATTGATCTCTCAGTGGGTTCTAGTTCATGGACACAACCCTTGGATTATGAATCCCTACCGTTTAGATGTTGTTTATGCCATGAGTATGGTCATCTATTGAAAAGGTGTCCTCGTGCTTCTGGTATGGGTAACTCAAGGAATGGGAAGGATACATCAAACTTAGGATCTGAGAAGGGAAAAGGACCCTTGCAAGAGGGGATTCCAGATAAATATGGGTTTGTGCCGGTCAGGACTCGAAAGAAAGGTCGAGGGATGAAAAGGACTTTTCAGGACCGCTAGGAGGAGGGGGTCTTCAACAAGTTTGATGCGCTGAATGATCTGTAAACTAGGACATAAAGTTATTTTGAAAAACTTAATCCAATTACATATTTTATCCCTGATCGTAGCAGTAATGCATGATTGTGTCTAAACCGTTGAATTAATTTCAAGTAGAGTTCACTTAACTTCAAGTAGATTCAAGAACATAAACTAAGAATCTTAAAGAATCAAAATACAGAAAGAATTAATGAGACAAAAAGAAAAGGAGAGAGAACACTCTTGATAATGGAGTTCGCTCAGTGTGAGCTACGTCTCCAGGTCCGCTTCTCAACGATGGACCGCTTTATTAATATTGCCAAGCATCAACTTTCTTACAATATCCAGCTTCTGAGATCAGCATAAACTCCTCACAGTCTCACTTTCTGAATCTTTTACAATTTTTGGTGTAGAAAAACACCTTGCAAATCAAACTCATGAAAGCCTCTCTATCTCTGAATTCTAACTTTGAAAAATTATCAATATCCACACATTCTCCTACTCCCCTTTTTATACATTAAATTAGCCTAATTAGACTTAACAAATGGAATGAATGCATAACTCCCCTTAACAATTCGTGCCATGACTTATTCATTTTCTATGGCTTTTCGGTTCAAGAGGTTGAAGTGGGTTTTTGTTTGTTTTTGGCTTTATAGGCCATTTGTTATGGCTCGGCCAAATAATACTCAACAAAACAAAACTAACACCCGTAATATTCAAACATCATTTGGTGGTGTATCGGTGCTTTCAAATTTTGCTAAGCACATGGCCGGGGGTTCCAACCCCACCGACCACGTTTTAACCACAAACACCGCCACATAATAAGATAAAAACAAACTCCTGTCGTTATATATTAAACGGATATTCGCGGGTGCAACAGTAGAGCTGCAGACTATTGAGTATGAGGACACGGGTTCGAGCCTGTCCAAATCCCTTTTGTTGAACAAACAAACTCACCGACGGAGAGAAGTATGGAGAGAGAGACACGTGTCCCACGGCCAACACGTCACTTGTCGCGACCTGATTCACTCAACTTGCCACATCTGTCGCTGACAGAGCATATGTACTGCCAACTCATCATGCCACATGTCACATCCTGATTCGCCAGAGTTGCTGAATGGACACCGACTAGACTGTACGACTGCTGACTCGGATGCCACCCGTACTGCCACGTCATCGTGCACGTCACCATGTACGGACTGGTACAGACTAACACGTGTCAACCACCGATTGGTCCACTTCGAATTGTATGGATTACTGACGTCATTTTGTATGGGTGTTGACGTCATCATTGTACCCTGTCCAAGTCAACTAGGAACTTTGACTTGCTGTATCTTGCGCGTACGAGCTCTATTTTCAACGAAACGAACTTCGCTAGAATCATCTCGACAAGACCTTTGATTTGATGCCAATTTTGACAGATTCTAACATGATCAATTTTTCTCCTTCCCTAACGTCTTCTATACCCTATTTGACTGGAACTTTGACTGAGCGTAACTTCCACATACAACCTCCTTTTGACGCAATTCAAGTTGTGTCGGGATCGTGTCAGTGAGCTCTTCGATCTGAGAGTGCTTTTGGATAATTCTGAGACTATAAAATTTTGAGGTCTTCTAGATCCACCTGGATCACTGAATGATTTAATTCATGAAGAGGGGGTCTCTCTGGACATGCATGAGGATGCTCCCCCAGTTATTTCACACCACCCTGAGTCTATGGTTCTTACGTCTTTGACTTCTGGTCCTCCAATGGTTCCTGAGGATACAAAAGATTCTTTTGTCCCCTCCCCTGAGGCCTGGCTTGGGGATCCGTGTGAGGGGGCTTGTATTTCTTTGGCCTCTGTTGATATAGGAGTGGGCTCAGCTGGAGGTTCAGATTTTGGAGGCTCTGCAAAGAGTAAAGCTTCTGCTTCTTCTCATATTTTGGGAGTGCATCAAAAATACCTGAAAAAGAGTACTCCTGACAAGTCCCAAAAGGTGGGTAGGAAGAAGGATCAAGAAAAGGTTAAGTTAGCAGGTGAGACGTTGGTTGAATTTGGGTCAGTGAAGACTTTGGATACGCATTTTTCCCAACCGTCACGATGATTGTGCTCTCGTGGAATGTGAGGGGTATGAATAGCATCCCTAGACAAAAGGCTATTTGAGTTTGGTTCGTGCTCATTCTCCGGATTTGGTTTTTCTCCAAGAGACAAAGTTATCTGTTGATAGCATGATGCAGTGTGCTTCTAAAATTTGGAATAGAGGTTCATGTCAGTGTGTGGGTGCACAGGGGAGCTCTGGAGGTCTTGCCTGCTTTTGGCCTTGGCGTATCTCTCTTAGCTGGTGGTTTTCTAGTAGATTCTCCATCTCTCTTGTTGCGTTAAGTTTGGAGACAGGGGAAAGAGTTTTTCTGTCCAATATCTATGCTCCGTCGGATGTCCCTGGTAAGAGTATTTTATGGTCTCATATAATTTTTTTAAGATTGTTGGATCCCTTTTACCCTGGATCATGGCAGGAGACTTCAATGCAATTGTCTCTCTTGAGGAGAAAAGGGGGGTGTGCCTCGTCTGGATACCTCCTCTGATCTTTTGTGGGAGAATTTGGCTAGGCTTAGGCTCGTGGATATCAAACCCTTAAATGGAACATTTACCTGGAATAATAGGAGGCTTGGAGAAGAAGCTATTTCTGAAAGATCGGACAGGTTTTTGGTGTCCATCTTCTAGTTTAGTGACAAGTGGCTGACAAGTTCAGAAATCTTAGATTGGCGTGGATCAGACCATTGGCTGATCAAGTTCTCTGCTCGCCTAACTAGTGGCTCTAAGAAATAGACTTTTAAGTTCCAAACTATGTGGCTTAGGGAGGGGGGTCTTTTTGACTTAGTGTCTAAATGGTGGGTTGAAGGTCGTCTTGCTTTTGGGACTGCTATGTACACTTTTATGAAGAGGCTTCAATATGTGAAATATAAATTGAGGCATTGGAATAAGTATTAGTTTGGCAATGTGTTTCAACAAAAAAGGGCAGCCTAGGAGCATCTGGATTCTATTACCAGGTAGATCAGGGAGCATGGGTTGGATGTTTTTTTGAGCAGGTTAGAGGATGCAGCAGTCAAAGTTCTTAAAGAATGGGAGCTTCGTGAGGAATTTTTTTGGAATCAGAAGGCTCGTATTGATTGGCTTCAGGAAGGGGATAAGAATACCTCCTTCCATAATTCGGTAAAGGCTAGAAGACAGGGTAACACTATCTCTTCTCTTCGTTCTTCGAAGGGATCTATTCTTTCTTCCTCTTTGGAAATTTCCAATGAGGCAGTTCGCTTCTTCTCTAATCTTTTTTCTGAAGATACCCCAGTGGCCATTGCGAAGGAAGACTCTATCATGGCTTGTATCCCTCCTTTGGTGACAATGGATATGAATGCTTCTCTTCTTCAGCCAATTTCTCTGAAGGAGTTAGAGGATGTGGTGTTTCAGCCAAGTTCTATTAAGAATTTTGGGAAGTGATTAAGCTTGACTTATTAGAGGTTGTGCAAGAATCTCTAAGGAATAAGCAAATGTTGAGAGCCTTGAATGCCACTTTTCTTGCCCTCATTCCTAAGTGTGAGGGTGCCGATTCTCTTGATCTCTTTCGACCAATTGCTTTGTGTAATGTGGTGTATAAAATCATCACAAAACTAATTGTCGAGCGCTTGAAGCCTTGGTTGGATAAGCTAATCTCAAAGGAACAAGGGGGATTTGTAGCGGGAAGACAGATTCTTGATGGAGTTGTGATTGCGGTGGTGGCTATTCATTCTATGGCCTCTTCAAGGGATAAGGCTATGTTCATAAAATTGGACATGTCTAAGGCCTATGACAGGGTAAAGTGGGGATTTCTGATCAAAATTCTTAAAGCTTTTGGGTTCAATAGTGAGTGGATCGATTGGGTTATGTGTTATGTGAAGACGCCCTCTTTTTCAGTTCTCATAAATGGGGAATCCTCTAAGTTGTTTGGTGCCTCAAGAGGTCTTCGACAAGGAGATCCTTTATCCCCTTATCTATTCATTTTGATGGTTGAAGGTCTGGGGAGGCTCATTAAGTCCCAGGTTGCGGCTGGGCCTATTCTTGGTTGGAATTGGAATGGGAACAACTCTCTTTCTCCTCAATCCCATCTTCAATTTGTGGATGAGTCGGCCTTGATGGGGGTTGCTAAGGTAGTAGAAGCAGTTGCCTTTCGTTAGACGTTGGATTGCTACTTGGCTGTCTCAGGACAATGCATTAATGAATGTAAGTCCTGCATTTATTTCTTTAATACCCCCATGCCTATTCAACAACGTATTGCTAGGATTTTAAGGTTTCAGGTGGGGAATCTTCCATTTACCTATTTGGGTATCCCTCTGGATGTGCATCCACCCCCCAGGTGTTTTTGGCAGGAGGTGATTGATAAATTATGAGATCTAGTTTGTCATTGGACCTATAGATGGTTATCTACGGTGGGCAGAGTCACTCTTTTAAAGTCTGTTGTGCAAGCTCTTCCTATTTACAGATGTTTTGTGATGACTTCCCCTTCAAGTTTCATCAAGGATTTTGAGGGGCTTTGCAGGCAGTTTCTTTGGTCGGGTAATCTCCTCTCCAGAAAGTGGAGCTTAATTAAGTGGGAAGTTGTTTGTCAGCCGAAGCAGGAGGGTGGCCATGGGATTGCGTAGAGCGGATTGGAATGGGCAAGCGTTGCTGGCTAAGTTGTATTGGAGGTGGTGTTCACATCAACATCAGACTTGGGCTAAGATTCTTACCTTCAAGTATCTTGGGGAGGTGGATGGCACTGAGGTTCCTCGCTTTAGCCTTTTGGGCAGGCGGTCTATGATCTGGGAAACTCTCAAGAGGGGAGCTCCTCTGGTTAAACAAAGCTTGTTCTAGATTTGCAACAGAGGTTTTGACGCTCTCTTTTGGCTTGACTCTTGGGATGGCTTCCCACCTATCCTCTCCTCACATCCTCACTTGGAGTATTTAAGCAAGATTTTTATTCAAGCTGGCTGGAGTAGAGTGATGGATTTCAAAGCCCCTCAGTTCTTGGGGTGGACTGTCATTTATCAGTGGAAGGTTATGCAGGAGTGGCCTTTGGGCGGTTCTTTGGAGGATAGGAGGGAGTTGTCCTCTATTTTAGTTGATAAAGTATGTTGTTCACTTTCAGAGAGGTATGTGTTGGCTTGGGGTTTAGACCCTAAAGGGAAGTACTCTGTTGCTTCAGGGTATCGTGCTTTGGATAGACAGACCTTAGGCAGTGCTGAGGTTCCTTGGTGGAAAAACATTTGGAATAAATTCTCCTAGCCAAAATGTAATTTTTTTCTCTTGGTTGGTAGTGTATGGCAGGTGCTTGACTTGGGACAACCTCTGCAAGCAGGGTTTCCAAGGCCCCTCTTTATGCTTTCTTTGTCTCAAAGATGTAGAGATTGCTTCTCATATTTTCTTCCAATGCCCCTTTGCTAGGACCATTTGGCACTCCTGGTGGGGGGCTTGGAATATGTCGTGTCAGCATCCTTCATCTCTTGGCGATTTCTAGCAGAATATTGGGCCTTCTAAGGCAAAGACTTCATTCCTACACACTACCTGGCCTATTGGCCTGAGTCTAATTATTTGGCAGATTTGGTTGGAGCGCAATCGAAGGATCTTTCTGGATAGGAAGTTATAGGTGGGCCAAGTTTGGGCTCACATTCTTGGGGCTCTTCAAGAGACATTATAGGATAAATGTGATTTGTTAGTTCCGGTTGATCCTGGGGATACTGGAGTAATTCAGAAGTTGAGGATTTCTGTTGGTAGTACTGGAAGGCCCAAGGTTGGGCGGGGCAGGTGCTCTAGAGGGAAGGTCTTCAGAGGAGGGCATTGGATGCTTCCTCCTTCTGGGGTCTTGAAAATCAACACTGGTGGGTCTTCAAGAGGTAATCCTAGACACGCTGGTATTGGTGGGGTGGGCAGAGATAGTTCTGGGGTAGTTGTGTTTTTTTTTTCAGAGTATATGGGGCAACACTCCAATAACTTCATGGAGGCTTTGGCGATTCTTTTGGCATTGAAGAGGGCATATGCTCTCGGCTAGAAACAGATTATATGTGAATCAGATTCTCAGGTGGTGGTAGACTTGATAAATGGACGACATTTTGATGATGTTAGTTGGCATTTGGCAATGGTGGCAAAACAAATTGTCAACCTTGGAGATTTACTAGATTCAATCACTTTTTCCCATATCCCTTGCGAATAGAACAAGGTGGCTGATGAGCTGGCAAAATTGGCCTCTAAGAAAAGTGGGACGTGGTTGGTGGAGGATTGGGATAGTTTACCGAGGGACCTTGCCCAATATTTGGAGGGTTGGGTTACTGAGGATGTGAAATGCTACATTCAGGATTCTTGATCTCTTGCTTGTTGTCTTGGGGCCCCTTCGGGGTTTTCTTTTGCCTAATGCTTTGTACCTCTCTTGTTGATTAAATTTTTTTTTTACCCCTCTTTTATTTAAAAAATAATAATAAAGAGACATTATATTTATTAATATTAAAGAGAAAATGCTATACTATTATAGTATTATATAATATTAAGAGATAATATATTTATAGAAAACAACTAATTAATTAATATTAAATAGTACTATATAATGTTAAAGAGATATTATTATTATATAGTACTATATAATATTAATGAATTATTAATATTATGTAGTACTATATAATATTAAGGTAATAATAAATAGAGCTAAACAATATTAAAAAATGGAATCAAATGAAATATTAGTTCAAAGATGGCCCATTAAGGGGCTTAGTTGGGTTAATCCAGTTTCCAAGGGACCAACGAAGGTTGCTTGGGAAAAAGGATGGTGGAAAGTCAATTTTGATGGTGCCTCCAAAGGGAACCCTGGACCATCAGGGGCAAGTTTTATTGTTCGTGATTGGAAAGGGAATGTGTTGGCCTTTGGGGCAAAGAAGCTAGAAGTGGAGACAAACAATGTAGTGGAAGCCTTAGCAACATTAATGGCCATTAGATTTGGAAAACAATTGGGGGCTTCAAAGATACATCTAGAAGGTGATTCTCTAATTATCATCCAAGCATTGATGAAAGGAAGTATCGATGCTTGACATCTACAAAATTTAATTGTTAAAATTAAGGAGTTGGCATCTTTCAATGGTTTCATTGTTAACCATGTAAGGAGAGCTAGGAATGGAGAAGCAAACATTTTATCAAAGTGGGCTTTAACACTCGAAGAAGTTGGTGAGTTAAGGATCGAAGATCTAAGGCAATTGGATTTTGAGGAGGTGGTTTAATGAGAGAAGGGAAGTACTCAATAATTAATGAGCAAGAAGTAATGTGGATCACAGTTTTCAAAGAGACTGAAGGAATGTTGTGGAGTTGGGTGGTGGTGGTGAAGGTACGTCCTGTATTAATGGCCAAGTGTGGAGAGTTAATTTCAATTAAACTCCCTAAGTCCTCATTTCTTGATGCTTCTTTCGAGATTTGTGGTGGAGAAGAATTATTGAAACGGTTGATATTTGGGAGTCGGCTCTGGAGTTGCAAACTTAAAATGGAGGCAAACTTCACACTCTTGACAAAGTGACAACTTTGTCCATTTTTTGGTGAAGTTTCAGAAAGGAGACTGAAAGTGATGTTTTTATACAATGATGAGAGGCTGGTGTAGTATGTGTAGTTGATTTTGGGCAATAGGTTTAGGGATCTAAAACATAGGTTTTGCACAAACATGGATGTTTATTCTTTGATCTTGGCATGGGGTTTGGATTTGGGGGAGATAGTGAAAATAGTGAAGAAGGTGCTGGAAGCAATCGTTCGAGAGATTTCTTAGAGGGAATGGACTCGATTTTGGAGTGGGCCATCCCGGGTGATGGACTGGATGTGCATGAAGGCATTGAGATTGCAGAAAGTGATAAGGTTGAGGGATGCATTCCTTTTGTGCGGTGGTTGGAAGGGAGCCTCAAATCTTGCTAGAGAGAGGAGGCCAGACGCGGGTGGGAGGCCTTGAAGATGTTTGTGGAATTGATGGAGGTGGAAGTAGTGATTTCCCAGGCCCAAGAAAAAGCTACAACACTGGAAAGAAAAGAGCTTCGTCCTCGAAAGAGGAAGGTGATGAGAGCATCAGGGAGCAGAGAAGACCCTGGTAGCTCGATTTGAGCTTTATAGTTTTTTGTCTTTCTGTGAATGAAATTTTTTAATCTCCTTTTTCCATGTTTGTTAAATTTTGGGGGTTTAGCCCTGCGTGGGATGTAATGGTGTTAGCATATGAATGCGAGGTGGTCAGGGTAGTTACAAGTTTATGTTGTGTAGGTATTTCAAAGGACTTTCTGAATTTGAAGTAGAGGATAAGGAGTTTTAGATTAATTAAGGTAGGTTTTTTGTTAAAATTTTGAGACAATGGTGTTATTAGTAGATGATTTTTTGGGGTGGTAGGAGGTTACATGAAAAACAAGAAGATGATGTATTTTGATTTTACGATTTAATAAAATAAAATCTTATTACCAAGCAAAAAAAAAAACATTAGTTCAAAGAGAATAAAAATAAATAAATTTCAATAAATTAATAATAATCAATATTAAGAAAATTAGAAATAGTTAAACATCAAGATACCTAGAAAATAAGAAACAAATTAATAAGCTAAAAAGAAAAGAAACAATATAGGAACATTAATGGTAGTAAATAAAGAATATAATAAAATAGTTAAAATAAGAAGCTATTAAGATCTCTTTTAATTGAAAAGGGGAGGAACACAAATACAAGAAAAGGTACTAAGAAAATTACACTAAAATAAATTAATTAAAGAAATAATACAGAGAAGAAAAACAAAGAAAAGCAAAGCAAAAGAAATCTAAGATATACAAAGAAAAAACAACTTAGAAATAGCGCCTACAACGCACAAAAAAGAAAATAGGCATACAACAATGAACCAAGACACATACGAACCAAATAGGAAAGAACAAACTAAATAAAGAAAATAAACACAACAACATTGCGAAGACCGAATGAAACAACTAAGGGGAACAAGGAACGAGACAGACAAAGAAGAGGGCCAAGATCTGGGATGACTAGACGGGGAGAGAAATGGAAAGAAGCAACCAAAATTAGTGAGAGGATAGAATGAGGTGGGATCTACGAAAGGATAACAAAGAGTACCAGGATTGACTTAATAACCATCCCTCATCTCGATTGAAGTTCAAGGGGTGGTTATTGATCTTAATGGCTTCTTTGAGCTTCCTTTTGAAGTTGTCTTCCTTGTACAAGATTTGAGTATCTTCTAAACAAATATGATGCTTGGTGGAGAAGGAGTGATCAACAAGAGCCAATTTGAAGATTTGTTCATGCTTGTTGTTAGCACTATGTTCTTTGATTCTAGTGCTAAAAGAGCGACCAGTTTCACCTGTGTAAGGTTTATTGCAAGAGGACATAACCTTGTAGACTCCTGAGAGGAGTAAAATATCCTTAGAGTCTTTTAGAGAAGGAATATGCTTTTTCAATGTAATGAAGGGCTTGAAAGCATGACAAAGGCCTTTTTTAAGAAGGATCTTGGAGATTTTTTGAGATAAGCCCTCAATATAAGGGAGGGAAGCACCAGGGAGGAATGGGTCATAGACAGGTTTGTTGATGGAGAGAAAGCTCGACTTGGCTTGGTTTAAGGCTCTAGAAATTTGTTTACTAGAGTACCCATTCAATTTGAAAACATGAAGCAGGTGGGATAACTCACGTGTCAAGTTATCTTCATCACAAATTTGATAGGCCCTCAAGGATAGGGTTTTAAGGACCCCACCTTTTTGGCTAGGGTGGTGATGAGAAGAGTGGTGGAGGTAGAGATAAGTGTGGGTCGCCTTGCGAAACACCCCCAACCAAGGGAACCATTAGGCTTTTTGAGAAGAAAAATGTCAAGGAAGGGGAGTTGGTATCCTGCTTCAACCTCCTTGGTGAAAGAAATGCAAGGATTGAGGCTATTGAGGTGAGCATGGAAATCTTCTAATTTTTCCAAACCATGTGGCCAACAAACATTGGTATCATCCACATATCATTTCCACCACCTTGGCTTGAGAGGAAAGGAATGAAGTTTCATTTATTCAAAATACTCCATGAAAAGATTAGCGATGATAGGTGAAAGGGGGGAGCCCATGGCCACATTGCCCACTTTTTCATAGACAACACCTTGGAATGAGAAGAAAGTAGATCTCAAGCAAAATTCAACCAGAGAGGCAACCTCTTCATTAGACCTTGGTGAAAAGTGAGACTACATTGAAACTCACCAAAAGATCATTCTTTCCCAAATGCTTATCTTTGACAAATTGGGTAAAGTGGTTAAAATTTTTAATGAGGGAATCCAATTTCCCACAAAGAGGGGCTAGATTTTTGGCTAGGTACAAAGCAAGATTGTAATGAAGGGCTTGAAGGGGTGATTATTAATCTTGATGGCTTCTTTGAGCTTCCTTTTGAAGAATTTGTCTTCTTTGTACATGATTTGAGTATATTCTAAATAAATATGATGCTTGGTGGAGTGGTCAACAAGAGTTGATTTGAAGACCCATTCATGCTTAATGTCAACACTATGTTCTTTGATTCTAGTGCTAAAGGAGCGATCGGTTTCACCTATGTATGGTTTACCACAAGAGCACACAACCTTGTACACTCCTGAGTGGGGGGACCCCATGGTGTCAACAATGGGTCTTAGAGGAATGCCTGCTTTGTGAATTTTGGGAACTCCATAAATGTGGGGAGTTACTTCCTTGAGGGGAAGGAGAAAATTTTTGGTGGGCTCATTAAAAGAAGAGGACGAGACTAAATATTTGAATTTTTTGAAAATTTTGGAACAAGGGTTGCGAGATAAGATTTTGTAGCTATTGGTATAGGAGAGGAGGACAAGATTTTTGGAAACATAGTCTTGCTTTTTCATAACAACCGTGGCATTGCCTTTGTCAACATTGTTGATGACTATGTCCTTATTGCTTAATAATTGGTTGAAAGCAAGAAGCTTAGCTTTGGGAATGTTGCACCTCGAAGGTTTGGCCCCAACTTACAATCTTGCTTTGTACCTAGCCAAAATTCTAGCCCCTCTTTGTGGGAAATTGGATTCCTTCATTAAAAATTCTAACCACTTTTTCCAATTTGTCAAAGATAAGCGTTTGGAAAAGAATTACCTTTTGGTGAGTTTCGATGTAGTCTCGCTTTTCACCAAGGTTCCACTACCAAATTCCATTGAAATTGTTAGAAACAAATCTAATGATGAGGTTGCCTCTCTAGTCGAATTTTGCTTGATATCTACTTTCTTCTCATTCAAAGGTGTTGTCTATGAACAAGTGGATGGTGTGGCCATAGGCTCCCCCCTTTCACCTATCATCACTAATATTTTCATGGGGAATTTTGAAGAAATGACACTTCATTCCTTCCCTCTCAATCCAAGGTGGTGGAAACGATATGTGGATGATACCAACGTTTGTTGGCCACATGGTTTGGAAAAATTGGAAGATTTCCATGCTCACCTCAATAACCTCATTCCTTGCATTTCTTTCACCAAGGAAGTTGAAGTAGGATACCAACTCCCCTTCCTTGACATTTTTCTTCTCAAAAAACCTAATGGTTCCCTTGGTCGAGGGGTGTTCCGCAAGGCGACCCACACGGATCTCTACCTCCACTCCTCTTCTCATCGCCACCCTAGCCAAAAAAGTGGAGTCCTTAAAACCTTGGCCTTAAGGGCCTATCAAATTTGCAATGAGGTTTATATGTTTTTTCTCTTAGTAATTTGTATTATTAAGTTAATTTATATGGAATAGAGGGAAAGTCTTCATCGAGATTATATTTTTTATTTTGTTAATAGATTTTGTAGAGTTAATAATTAAGTGTGAAGATTAATTTTGTAATTTTTTAATTTGTATATAATAGATAATTTTGGTTTTAGAATTTTTTATTAGTTTAGAAAAAATTGCTTAGGTATAATGAGGTAGGAAAATTTTGAGTAGCTTTAAGAAAATGTTTGTCTTGATTTTAAATTCCTAGGATGAGATGGCTACATATATATGTTAAAGCATTTGATGCATGGTAGTGACATGTATTAGTAGAAACTACCATCATCATCATTGTTGAGATGACGCATGGTTGTTATAGTTGTGTAATGTGATACAGGTGTCACAAATAGCTTTATTAAAACTTTTAAATGTCTTTTGGTTACTATTGAAATTCACTTTACATAAAATTTGTAAACACGCAATTGTCAAGGTGGATATCTAATTGAAATTTCTAAGAATTTGAGAATTTTTAAACTAGAAACAATATAAGCTTCGTAGAATCATTTTTCAATCAAAGTTCTACAAAATTTTCAATATTTAATGAATTATGGTATTGTTTCTTTAATAAATACTTTCATGGGTTGATTTACAATACTTTTATTAAACACTTTAGATTCTTCTGTGGTTTAGATCCATTTATAAAAAAACTATGTAGTGAAGCAATAAGGAATGAGATCAAATAATAAATTTCACAACTCTATTATCTATTGTTACATCTTTCCCTATAGAGCAAACTTGTCTATGATTAATCTCATGTCATCCATGGAATCTTATGATTGCAAGTACCTAAAAATGGATAGTCATGCATGATAATCTTATTATGACATGATAGATTAGTTCATGATCCAATCTTGCATGAAAATGAAAATAACCTTCAACTTTTTATTTCTTGATCAAAAAATGCCTAATCACCCTCTCAAAGTCAACCTAAGTCAAAACCATTGTATTTATAATATCTTTCCTATGTAAAACCTTGTTTTCTAGCTTAAATATGAATTTACCCATAATTAATCAGTTCATTGCATCAAATAAGATGGATAGCCTAACAAATTGATTAACACTAAGGGCAAATGATTATTTTTCCCAATTTATGCACTTTTTTTGTTATGCAAACTCATGATCGTAATCTTAGCTTCCTAACTCAACTCACCACTTAAATCAAGTCATTTATTTGTACTTGTAGACATCTAAATTTAATCACTTCCATATGATTAAATTTGTTGTCTTTCTGTCTATCATATTAATATTAATTTATTAAATTAATATTATACCTTTGGCCTCATAACGGTAAAGTATTTAATTTAATAATTAATACTCTATCTTTCACCTTATTCTTCTCTAAATTAAATAAATACGCTAATTTATTTAATTTAGTCATTTTTCCCCTTTTTGATTTAAAATCAATTTAAAATTCCTCACTTTCTCTCTCCTTGTCACATCCTCCATAACTTTGGTCTAATCTGAATTAAGTTAATTAATTCATGATTATGATGTGCATTCCCTTAATCAGAGATTAATGTCACATCCTCCTACATTTGCCACTTGCCTCTAATCTTCCATTAATTAAGCCTAATCCAATGTTTGCACAACCTTAACCAAAATCATTAGCTAAATTTAGCACCACTTTTTGGTCAATGCTTTCCTTTTTAGATATTGACTCTCTTTCCCATGAGAATTTTTAATTTTCATTTATTTATCCCATGTCTCTCTCCTCCCTATGTGAATTTTTAATTCACATTCCATTCTTCCAAGGCTTCTAGAACCTTGGACTTGTCACAATCTTCACATGTGACCAAGTCCCACCTTTTTGGAGCCCACCTTTTACCCTCTAGATCATCCTAGGAATGTGAATTTTTTATATCCCCAACCACCTTTCATTTTCCCATGTAGATTTTTGAGGAATTCTAAAATTTCTCAAATGTCTCTTTCACTCCCACTTGGGGACAAGAAATCCCTTTTTTGTGGAAATCTCCTCACTCCCCAAGGTGCATGTCTTTTTCCACCTCATGTACCTTCTTGACAACTCATCTCACACCTCATATCCCCTTGTCCACTTCACCCTCCACATGTCAAGATGTGAGGGCTTGTGGGTTCTCAACCCACCATAGCCCTTCATCTTGGCCTTGTTGGAGCAATTTTGACCATTGAATTCTCTAGAGAATTCAAATTCTTCTATAAATACCCCCCCTCAAGGGCATTTCTAACACTTTGCACTCTCATAATTACATGCTGTCCATTTGAACTCTCAAACCTTTGCCATCATTTAGCCATCTTTGTTAATCATTTGCACCTCCAATCTTGCATTTAGACATTCAAGCAATCATCTAAGGAGCACACAACCAATCCAAGCAAGGGCCAATCAAAGAGGTATCAACAATAAGGGAGGTAAAACTGCTTGTGTTTCATTTTATTTACATTCATTTTCGTTGTATCAATCTTTTGGCTAATCTTGAGGTGTCCTTGGTATTTTGTCATTCCCATTTCTTAGTTAGTTTGCACATTTAGAGTAGTAGAAATTTCAAGGTATCACATTTCTGGCACGCCCGGTGGGACCCACACACGGGTCTTGCATTTAACGTCTCTTCGAGTTAAGAATTTTGCAGGAAAAACTCACAAAAAGGCAGTAGCGCTCCCGCAGAAACGCGGTAGCACCCTACGCAGAAGTGCGGTAGCGCCCTCGCAGAAGCGCGGTAGCGCCCCCGCAGAAGCGCGGTAGCGCCCTACGCAGAAACGCGGTAGCGCCCCGAAACAGCATAGTTGGGAAGGTAAAATAGGCGTTTTGACTTCGTTTTTGCTCTAATTTTTTGCTATTTTCACGTGATAACTCTCTAACGTTGTTCTGGCAAGAATATTGCTATTTTGCGCTAACGTTTTGCAGCATATTGTGGCAAAATTTGACAAAAGGCGAAAAAGATGACAACTAACATTTGTTTGCAGGGTCATCTACATAATTAGACTTTCAAAAATTATCTTTTCCGTTCTCAAACATAGTCTAATTAGGGGGATTAAACCTCATTGTTTGTTGTGGTTGTTTACTTTTGTGTTACCCAAGGGGGCATTGATTTGTTTTCACTTTCCCCTTGCACTTCGTGTGAGCTTGGGGAGTAGTTGGAAACAGTTAGTGTCTTCCTTTTAGTGGGACATGCTTGGGGATTTCATCACCCCAAGGGATGATTCCAACCACGTGTACCGGCGGGGTATATAAAGGGGGAGAAAGAAAGTTGTACCCCAATCCAGTTGCGTCGTAATTGGCGGAGCGTCGAAGCTAGGGTGATACCTAGATAGACGTGAAGAGTTGGTCCGAGCCTTTCAGTATCTCACTGGGGTTCCCGACTCACGCTTGTGACAGACTGGTATTCACGGTTGTGCCTCACGTACCGAGAGTATATCGAGGACTCTCTAGAAGCCTTGTGCATCCTAGATTAAGACTTTGCCTTGCCATACCCGTAATATTAATCATAGGATTGTGCTTGCTTGAGGTGTTATCTCGTGAAAAATCTGTCAAATTTTTGATACTTTGGACTTGTTTTATCATTCTGTGTCCTTGCCATAGCCTTTGCCATCAAAAACCAAGCTTTGTCCCCGCAGAAACGCGGCAGCGCCCTACGCAGAAATGCGGTAGCGCCCCCGCAGAAACGCGGCAGTGCCCTACGCAGAAACACGGTAGCGCCCTCGCAGAAACGCGACAGTTCCCTACACAGAAACGCGGCAGCGCCCCTAATTTACTGCAGAAAGGCGGTAGTGCCCCTGATTTACTGCAGAAAGCTGTCTACGCCCTTGATTTTGCTGTCAACGCCCTGATCTTTGCTACAGAAGGGCGAATCTGCCCTCCTGAACACTCGAAACTGCCCCATTTGGATCCATTTAGCCTCTAAATCACCACTTAATCGTTCTCAACCATTATCCCATCAAACTAAGCCTTCATTTTTGTCACCCTAAGCCTCCCAAAACCACCATTAGATCCATTTAAACCTCTATTCTATCACTCCAAATCTTCGTTAACCATTATAAATCTCCATTCATTTTCCACAATCATTTTTAATCCACCTTTTTTTAATTGTCCATTCAAAAGTCCATACCCTCACCTAACGAACATCACAACTTTACCATTTGCATCTCCAAACAACACCCAAAACCAAACCGTCCTACCCTTGTATTACAAGGTGGTTATCTAAATTGACTATAGCGTTTGAAGTTGATTATTAGTCTTTAACTTCAACCCCAATCAATTCACTTCCATCTTGAGGTGAATTCGGTGTTCGGTGTTGTAAGTTATCATCCGCGGCCCAATCAATCCATTCCTAGCTTAAGGTGGATTCGGTGCTGTAATCACCCTATTAATCAATCGAAGCTCCAGGGTCACTAAGGGTAATCCCACGTGATCAAGCTTAAGGTCCTTCTCTCACATTTTTCATACCAAATCAAATCCAATCCAATCCAAATCCAATCCAATCAAATCAAATCCAATCCAAATCCAATCCAATCCAAAACCAATTCAATCCAAAATCCAATCCAATCCAATCCTAATCCAAATCAAATCCAAATATAAAGCCAATCAAATCCAATCCGATCCAATCAAATCCAAATCCTAATCCAATCCAATCGCAATCCAATCCAAATCAATATATTCCAACAAAATCTGTTACAAATCCAAACCCCATCTAAATCACGCCTTATCCAATCATAATCAAATCATTTGACAAGGTCATTAAC
Source organism: Sequoia sempervirens (assembly GCA_007258455.2). Lineage (NCBI taxonomy): Eukaryota > Viridiplantae > Streptophyta > Pinopsida > Cupressales > Cupressaceae > Sequoia > Sequoia sempervirens. The sequence continues at coordinate 38,791 of VDFB02058539.1, forward strand.
CTACTCATCTAGCATTTGTATGCCCGTTCAGACTCGTTTACAAGCAAAGAAAATGGCTGACCGTCAAGCTCAAAATGCCCAATCCAACAATCCCCAAGATCCCAAGAACACATCATCAGATCCTAACAAAGGTACCAACATCACTCATGATCCCCAAAACGGCACTTCATCGCACTCCAACACTGAGAATCAGAATAACTCGCCTCATGGAGAAGAGAGCATGGTTAATCAACCTGAACTCACACTTGAGGAACATTTTAGTAACCCTGCCAACGTGCAAATGACCGATCGCTTGCTTGCGAAACATGGGGAAGAAATCTTGGCCCACTTAATTGAGAAGGGTGTTAAACCTCCCTCCAATGTTGACTTGTCTAGATATAGGGGTGCCCCATCCAATGTACCCCAAGAGTCCCAAAATGCACCCGAAGGTTCATACTTTTCCAATGTTCCTCCAGTCGAGGGTTGGCATCAACCCGAATTTGGAAATGTTGTTCTTTATCAGGTTAATTATCCCCCACATGCTTCGACCTCAGCTATAGGTGGACCTCAAGGGCCTGATCCCAATAATCCTTTTGCTTATGGCATCCCACAAAACATTCCACAACCTCCGCCATTAACATTAATCGCACCCCCTCCTTTGAACCCACCTACATCCAATATTGGGGGTACCTCCTTTGCTACATCGCTTCCGCCTCCTGGGACCACCAACACACCACCTCAACAGGTTCACCAATCTACCATTCCACCTCAATTGCCTCCACAAGGCACACCCCAGCTGAACATTCCGAGCGGAACCCAACAACCTCTTTCACAAAATGTGCCCACACAACCCCCGCCACCTCATCCGCAGCAACTTATACCCAATGCTTTGGCCTCGTTACAACAACCATCCTACCAATCACAAGGCAATCCATCTCAACCTACTTCCCAAACCATATCTCCCTTTCTTGCGTCCCTTTTGCATCCAAAGGTCCAACCACAACATAATATCCCACCTCAGTCCATACAACATTCGACACCACAACAACAACCTCCACAACACTACTACTATCATAATCAACAACAATTTCACCAACAACCATTTTATGCGACTACCCAACAATCACAACATAGCCAATACCCCCAATACCGACAAACCAACGCACAACAATACCCTCCATACCAACAAACCAACACACAACGTCCTACCCAAGTTCCTCAACAACCTACCCCACACCTTCACCAAACAAATTCATATTATGCCTCACAACAACAACCCCCATATCAACAGAATCCCCCATCTTACCAGCAAACCATGTCATCATCCAATCATCCAAACCCGCATTTCAACAATCCGACGCCCTTTCAACAAGATCCCTCATCTTTCTATCATCCATATCCCCCCAACCCACCACCAGCTAGCTCAGATTTGTTGGAAATCAAAGCTGCCCTTAAGGACCTTCAAGCAGGGGGCACAAAACAATCATTCAAGTTTGAAGATATATGCCCATATCCGTTCGATCCATCCATCTCATTGATCCCATTCCCTAAACATTTTGAGATTCCAAAGTTTGAAAAATACAAGGGAGACAAAGACCCTAAGGCTCACTTGCAGGAGTTTTATGCACAGTGTCAAGAAGTCATGTACAGTGATAACTATCTCTTGTGCTTGTTCCCACAAAGCCTAGCAAGCCATGCCCTAGATTAGTTTATGACTCTCGAAAAAGGGTCTATAAAAACTTTTGCAGACTTATCAGAGCAGTTTGTATCCTATTTCTCTTTCAACTTGCGAAAGGATACAGACACCTTAGATCTCCTGAAAGAGAAACAACGTGATGGAGAGACCTTTACCAGCTACCTCCAATGGTGGCGTGCATTAGCTAGTCGAATGAAAAATCCTTTGAAAGAGAAAGACATGGTCACCCTTTTTGTGGAAAATTCTCATCCTGACATGGCCCACAATTTTAGGCTACACTATGTCACCACTTTCGCCGAGATAGTGGAAAAGGGACCTATCCTTGAACGTGCCCTTATTGCCAAAGGACACATTAAAATACGCAGTCATGATAAAGAAAGGTCATTTGGAGATAAATCATGATTTTGGAACAAAAACAAAAATGCAGTGAATGACGGAGTGACAGACACCAAACATGTCCAAGTGGCTAATGCATCCCAAAGTCAACAGCAGTCTGTACCTAACGCCATATCAGTACCCCAAGGGACACCTCGTCCCCCTCAACAGTCAAACCAAAGAAATCAAGGGAACACCAAACGTCAATACGCCCAATTGGGTGAACCCTTGAGTGTAGTTTTTAACAAATTGTTACAAATCAATTACCCATCACATATCCTGTCACCAAACCATTCGATGAGTCCAAACCCAAGCCGGCATGGTTTAAAGAAAATGAGTATTGTGACTTTCATAAAATCAAGGGACACTCCTTGAATAAGTGTCAGGGTTTGAAAAATTATGTCCAAGATCTCATTGATCGAGGAGATATCAAGGTTGACCCCAGTCAACCTTCGTCGTCCAATGCTCAACTGCAAATCTATCAAAACGCCTTCCCAAACCATAGTCAAGGTCCTAGCACCTCCAATAGTAATCCTCAAAACAACAGCACTAATAATGTGAATTACAAGAATGTGCCCTTCAATTATGAAGGTGTTATTCATTACATTGAGCAGGTGGAACCTCGAATATCCATGATACACGTTAAAGCCAAAGATCCTCAATGTGCTGTGACTACACGACGAGCCCGCCTCACCGTCCCTGCAGCCTCTGCACCCATCCAACCCACTCTTGTAAACTCTCAATATAACATTCTTGATCACCTAAGGAAGACCCCCGCTCACATATCCATTTTGGATTTGCTTAAGTCTTCCCCGGTACATCAAGAGATCCTCAATAGAGCCTTGCAAGAGACCCATGTACCAAATGACATCAACCCCACACAATTCCAAGCCCTGGTGGGACACTTGGCTTTGTCTCATCACCTCCACTTCAGCCAAGATGATATGCCCAGTATCGATGTTAATCACAACCGTCCCCTACATATCGAAGTCATAGTTGCCCACCATAAAATAAAAAGGGTCTTGGTAGATAATGGCTCTGCCCTCAATCTATGTACCTTGAAATTCATAAAATAGATAGGGTATTCTCAAGCGGACCTAAGCAACCAGATAATTACAATCAAAGCTTACGACAATGCAGAGAGAAATTCAGAAGGAATCATCAGTCTTCCTATTCAAGTGGGACCTGTGCTCCAATATACTACCTGTCATGTCCTTGATCTGGACTTACCATATAATCTCCTCCTTGGCCGCCCATGGCTCCATGCTATGCAAGCCGTCCCATCCATGTACCATCAATGCCTCAAATTCCTAGTCAATGGACAGGAGGTCACCATCTATGCCGACCCCCAACCGTTTGAGTATTGTCGAGCTTTAGAAGCATCTTTTCCACATTTACATTATTGTCCAGGGGTCGAAATGGGGGCATCCCATCCATCATCCTCAAATCCATCATCCTCCAATCCATCATCCACTGTAATCACCACTCCATCCTCCGCCACTAACCCTTCAATCACAAAAGTCCAGATCATTGACAAAGGGTGTGGCGAGTATGAAATGCATATTGCTCTTAATGTAGCGACCATGCCACCATCGCGACACGAGTATGGTCAACCTCCCCATGCTACCCCAAAGGAAGACAAGACTGTCACCTTCCGTGGAAAAAATATTCCTACCACCACTTTCGTATCTCCAAGCATCAAGACGGACGCGCCAGAAGAAGACATAAGTCAATGGGTTTACCGAGAAGAGCCCCAGCCGGAAACCCCTCTCAAGGAATACTTCCAAGAAAAGTACCCCTGGCCGACAAAGTTTGTGGAAAAGCATAACTATCAAGACAGAGGCCTAGGAAAGCAAGAACAAGGGCGATTGCAACCCATTGATACACAACAGTTACCAAAGAAGGTAGGAATTGGGTATGACAGCAAACAAAAAAGCCCTGCAACGTCATCTAATACTTCCAATAGTATCACCATGGACGATGGCTCATTGGAAGACATACCCGAGGAGGAATCCATCATACATGCATACGATGATGTCAATCATACTGATTTATCCTCCATGTTCGAATGCCTATCTGTTTGCACCATCAGCCTATCCCTTCGTCACCCTGAACTCATTGATTGGGACCTACACAACACCACACCTATCAGTATGTTGGTGGACACCTACGTCAACCTTATGGGATTGGGGGAGGATGAACACTCCAGTCGCAAAAATAAAAATAAGAAAAATAAAAAGAGGTCATCTAGTGAAAACCTCCCTGAGGCGCTTCTTGACCTAGAAAAAGTAAAAATAAATGACGCATCTGATGGTGAAAACCTCGAAGAGGCGCCAGAAGATGGAGATGTTCATCTTCCCCTTATGGGAACTCAGCTATCTACCAAATAGTCTATCCTGATTGAAGAGACGCAAGAAGTTAATTTGGGAACTGCTGAAAGTCCGAAGATCACCTATGTAGCCAAGTCACTCTCCGAACAAGAGTATCCAATTTTTGTGCAGCTACTCCAAGAAGGAATCATCAACTTTGCCTAGTCATACTCAGACATGCCAGGCTTAGACCCTGCTTTAGTGGTCTACCACTTAGACATTCGCCCAGACACCAAACCCGTCAAGCAAAAACTTTGTAAGATGCATCCGCAAGTTGCATTGTTAGTAAAGAAAGAGTTGGAGAAGTTACTGGATGCGGGTTTTATCCAACCTATTGACTACTCCGAATGGATCTCCAATATAGTTCCAGTTGCCAAACCCAATAGAGACATTCGGGTCTGTAAGGATTTTAGGGATCTCAACAAAGCCTGCCCAAAAGATGATTTCCCTCTTCCTAATATTGATATGTTGGTTGACTTAACAGCAGGACATGAGATGTTGTCCCTCATGGATGGCTTCTCCGGTTATAACCAGATCTGAATTGCACCTGAAGATCAACACAAAACTGCCTTCACAACTCCCTGGGGCACCTTTTGTTACAATGTCATGCCTTTCGGTCTCAAGAATGCGGGGGCAACGTATCAAAGAGCTATGACAGGTATCTTCCATGACCTCATCCATATCATCATGGAAGACTATGTTGATGACTTATTAGGGAAATCCCAAACACGAGCAGAACATTCGACCATCCTAAAGAAGATATTTGAGAGGTTAGAGCATTATAAGTTGCGGCTAAATCCAAAGAAGTGTGTCTTTGGGGTCACGTCAGGGAAATTGCTGGGTTTCATACTCTCTCGCAGAGGTATTGAAGTTGATCCTGCCAAAGTAAGGGCTATTTTGGACATGCCGCCTCCACGCAATCTAAAGCAGTTAAGGAGCCTCTAGGGAAAGATGCAGTCTATTCGTCGGTTCATAGCCCAGCTCACAGATAAATGTCAACCTTTTACCCATCTTTTGAAGAAAGATTCCACTTTCCGCTGGACAACACATTGTCAAATGGGTTTTGATAAAATCAAGGAATACTTAACTCATCCACCAATTTTGATGCCGCCTATTCCCGGAAAACCCCTCCTACTTTATATCTCTGCTACCTCGGTCGCACTGGGGGCATTATTGGCACAACATGATGAGTCACTCAAGGAAAGGGCAATCTACTACATCAGCAGAACACTAGTCGGCTACGAGTTAAATTACTCTCCTATGGAAAAAGCGTGCCTTGCGCTAGTCTTTAGTACACAAAAGCTCCGCCATTACATGCTCAGTCACCCAGTCAAATTAATTGTTAAAATTGATCCTTTGAAATATTTTTTATCAAGAACCACTTTGACTGGCCGCATGGCCAAATGGGTCATGCTACTAAGCGAATTTGACATCGAGTATGTAGAGCACAAAGCTATTAAAGGATAGGTTATTGCTGATCAATTGGCTGAAGCACCAGTAGTAGACGCCTACCCAATCGACACTGAATTCCCAGATGAAGGAATCTACACAGTAACAGAAGCACCAACTTGGACGTTATACTTTGATGGCTCATACACTCACAGTGGATCTGGGGCAGGAATTCTATTAGTCACCCCTCAAGGTGACTATATCCCAAAATCATTCAGGATAGCGTTTCCCTGCACCAACAATATGGCGGAATATGAAGCCCTCCTCACCGGCCTTAGAATTGCAAAACAATGGCACATTACACATTTGAAAGTCTTTGGGGATTCCTTGTTGGTTATCAGACAAGTTAATGATGAGTTCCTCACAAAGGATGACAAACTGCTACCCTATAAACGCATGGTGGACGATTTCAAGAAATATTTCACCTCCATACAGTTTGACCAAATCCCTCGGGTGCAGAATAAAGCAGCAGACGCCATGGCCACTATTGGCTCTTTGATTGACATGCCCAAGGATCGGACAGAGTGTGATTTTCTGGTCGAACAACTGTTAATCCCTGCATATGTTGTCCCTGACACTGACATGGTGTGCGATATCGTAGGTCCCTCCTCCCCATGGTACCAAGACATATATACTTACCTCCGTGACAACACCATACCGCTGGAACTTACACGCAACCAACGTAAATCCTTTATCCATCGTTCATCCTGATACATCATCGTTGGTGATACGCTTTATCATCGCAGGTATGATGGAATCCTCCTGAGATGTCTGAATGAGACCGAAGCCCAAACGGTACTAACGGAAGTACATGGTGGTATTTGTGGGGCTCACTCAAATGGTATGGCTCTGGCCAAAAGAATCTTACGGGCTAGATACTATTGGCCGACCTTGG
>VDFB02058540.1:0-16849 GCA_007258455.2 Sequoia sempervirens
TTAGATCTTGATCTTCCCTACAACATCCTACTTAGCCGACCCTCGATCCATGCCCTAAAAGTTGTAGCTTCAACCTACCATCAATGTGTAAATTTTCCTTTCAAGGGAAGAGAAGTTACCATCCATGGAGATCCTGAGCCTTTTTCCTACTAATAGAATCTTGAGGCCAAGTTCTATAAGATCCCCCAAATATCCAAGAATGACAAAGGGCCTACACCTTCTACCTCATTTATTGACCCATCATCTCTTGCATCTACCTCAAAAATGAAAACACCTATTGTGTAGAACATACCTGAAATAAAAGTAGTGATCCAAGATGATAGTTGTGGAAACTATAAGATAACGAAGGAAAATTTTCTACTAGGAGAGCTACCTCTTTCTCCCAAATCTCATGGGAAACCCACACCTAGCACCAACAAAGTCCCTAAAACTATTTGTGTGAACCCTTCTCCTAGTACCTGCAGAACAACATGAGTAAGCAAGTTAAACAAGGAATTGCAAGCTAAAACAAGAATTCCCCATTAAATCCATTTACAAATTCAAATTAGGAAGAAAATAGTGAAAAACACAGTGCAAATGACAAAACCAAGATTAAATCCTAATTAGAAAAGCAAACACATGATCCCATGGGGGAATTGGTGCCAATTTGATGTGAAAATTGGCCCTTTCCCAATCCCTAAGATGCAAGCTTCGAATGTTGAAGAGATTGATCCACTTTGTTGATGGAGATTTGATGAAAGCTCCAAGCTAAATCTGCAAAAAGCCTAGCTAAGAACTCAATGATGTATGGGACTCAAAAGATATTTGAGCATGGTAACTTTACTTGGATTGTGGATGATCAAATGAGGATATGAGCTCTTTATTTATAGAATTCCAAGATGGATGAATGTCCAAATTTGAGCAATGTGGGACTAACATTCATCCAATGGTATGATACCACTTGTCAAGCTATGAGTGGGTGAAGGATGTGCAAGATTTGGGGTTTGTGCCAATAAATGCATAATTTTGAATTTCAAATTTGTTGAAATGACATGTACAGAGGAAGGGAAAATGCAATAAATGCCACTTGGCTCAAAGAAAAAGGACATGTAAGAGATTTTAAATGCCTTGTTGGATGTACATGTTGACTTGGAATTTTTGAATTCAAATTGAGAGAATATTCCAAAGATGCCTTGTGAGGAAAATAGGGATTTAATAAATGAATTAAATCTATTTTCTTGTGCAACTTGCATTATCTAGAGGATGTGACATGAGATGAGGTTAAATTAATCAAGGGTTAATTAATTTAATAGGAGGTTAGATGATGTGACCTATTTGACTTATATTTATGGGTTTATTTAAATCAAATAAGAGAGGAATATGATAAGAGGCTAATTAAATAAGGATTTTGATTTATTTAATTAAAAGAAATGATGTTAGATTAAATCAAATAAGGTTTTAATTTATTTAATTTAATGGATGGAATTTAGAGATTTAATCAAATAAATTGATTATTTAATTAAATAGGGATAATTAGGTCAAACAGATTGATTTAATTAACAAAAGAGACTGACTTAATTAGATAAAATGATTTATTTAATTAAGAGATGAATATTAATGAATTTAATCAGATAGGGGAATTTGATTAAATGGTTAGACCAAGGGATTATTTAGGAAGAAACGATGTTATTAAGTCAGGATCAGATGCATGATGTCAATCAGTATATTTTATGTGTCTACATTTTGCCCCTCTTTGAATCAATACACTCGTTGCGTTGGTTCAAAGAATAAACGATCTCAATCAAAGCCAAAAAATTTTGATATTTAAAAGCTTTCCCCACTACTGCTTGGCAAGAGAAAACATGCCATTATAATGCCCCCTCGAGAGATCGGACAAAATTTTTAATTTTTTGAGTGATCTCGCGAAAAAAGATGACAAAGTACTCGACAGGTCCAAAAGGGGTCCAAGAGGCTAAAAACGTGTCTAAATGCAGTAAAATGATGAAAAACAAGCCTCAATTGGACCAAAACAAGTTTGGGGGTCCAAAACCCTAGCATGAAAGCTATTTAGGGTTAAAAAACCCTAATTTTTGGGCTTAAAAGGGGCCCGAGGGGTCACTTTCAAGTCATTTTCACACACACTTCTGCTAGCAAACTTGAGATTTGACCTCTGACTCTCCGACGATATGGCGCAGCGACAGCTTCCCCTACACATCAGTGATTGAGTCCGGACATACCAGCGGCCACCTGGCATCAAGGCACTGGTATGTGACCCTTACCTAAGTTTAATTTTTTCCTTTTAATGCATTAATTAGCCCTTTAAAAGATGACCTCACCTCCAGCGGTGCTATATAGCGTTGCTCAGCATTTAAACTGCATTACGCCAGGCCTTTGTGCGCTGTAGTGGTGCTATTTAGCGCTGCAGCGGCGCAGTTTAGGAGTTTAGAAACTTCGTCATTGGGCTCGGGCTCGGCAGGCCGGTTTGGGAAAAGTGCGCCGCCACGACACCCTTTTCATGCAAACTGCAACGCTGGGGGATAAAGTGCGCTGCGGCGGTGCCATTTGGCTTGGTATGGGCCCGCGCGTCGGAGTTTTAGTAAACTCAAACTGTGACGCCTTCACAAACTATGCCGCTGGAGGCAAGTTTGGAGCATCAGACCAGGATTTTTTCAAAATTCTCAACATGTTGACTTTCCTTGATGCAGGATGAGCCTAGGGAGCTCTATTCTCGGGAGCACCGGTCGCGAGACTTGGCAAGCGTTTTACAGGACCTAAGCGATAGGGACCAGGATCGACTAGGAGTTGCGGGACTATGGCACATTATGTACGCGGCGCCCGTGCATTCACACCTAGGGATGTTGTCAGCGCTGGCCAAGAGGTGGCACAATGAGACATCGTCATTTCATCTCCCTACTAGCGAGGCGACCGTCACTTTGGAGGACGTTTGGTGCATTTTACGATTGCCCACTCATGGCCAACAAGTGATCTATGACATGGATGAGGGACACAAGTCCTGCACTAGAGTCCTTGCCACACGGGACATTATCTACTGCGAGGGGCAGATCGAGTTGGAGCGCTACAGGGTCATCACACCCCCTTCTGCTGGGCGATTGCAGTGATCATTTTAGGTTTGGTTTCCCCAGACAGACGAGGGCAATACTTTAGTCCCAGCTAGGGATATTGTTAGGAGCGGATTATCCGAGATAGGCCAGTTTGTTTTGCATGGGGGATTGTCCCTCTGGCTTCACTCTACAGAGACCTTCACGAGTATGTATACGTGGATGGCAGAGCATTGGGGGCTGGAGTGACACTTCTTCATGTCTGGGCATGGGAGCACATTTTTGTACTGTGTCCACACGTGGTTCTAGTTTTGATGGGGGTAGAGGATGCCCTCATGGCACGATACAAAGGTAGTGTGTCCTTCACACACACTAACAAGCATGGGATCCCCTACTGGAGGCGGGTCCTAGATGAGATGCTTGTCTTTACTTGGTGTCCATACCTTGGTCAGCTCGAATGGGCCAACGATGCTACCCAACTCTTCTATTGCCGCCAGGATCGATACATGCAAGGGTGAGATCACACGATGATTGAAAGGTACCTTCCTAGGCGTGTACAACGTTAGTTTGGAGAGCCGCAGGACTGGCCAGATGACTATGTAGTCATCTTTGCACGCAACATCACACAAGTGTTATGGGGTCATTGTATTCCTACCTTCGAGGTAGTTGACCATTTTCGACAATTGGCAGCCTGACCGTGGGCTTATGATCAGGGCTTGGTAGATCCAGGCACCACACAGGCCTACAAAGATTGGGTCAGACCTCCTCTCTGGTTGACCATTCCAGGTGAGGATCCAGAGGTGCACAGGGTCAGAGGCAGAGGGAGAGGACGAGGGCGAGGACCGAGGATCTAGATTCGACGAGATCCACCAGGTGTGCCCCCAGTTCTGCCAGGTCACAGGGATGTCCACATGCAGGATCAGCAGCAGGATCCACCAGTCCCACCACCACGAGCCAAGGGTGAGGATCAGCCTCGCGTGTAGCCACGGGTACAGCCACAGGGGAAGGTAGACGGTCGGGATGCACTGATTGCATAGCTGCAGGCATAGGTTCAGGCGCTGCCAGTGGAGAGAGACCAGGTGAGGGCTGAGAGAGAGCAGCTCAGAGTAGAGAGGGATCAGGCTGTGCAACAGAGACAGGCTACATAGCTACAGGCAGCCACAGTTAGGCCACAGATAGCAGATTGAGAGCATGATAGCCTCCTCTTCCCAGGGTACAGTGTCGGTTCAATCTTATAGGGATGCTATCCGAGAGATAGAGTACTATCATTGGGCCTACCATGACATCATACCTAGAGCAGATTGGATCCCAGAGTACTTAGAGCAGGCCAGTCAGAGACTAGCAGAGGGTCACGGTGACAGGGGCAAGGGCAACATCCACCGAGATCGAGCTTGATCCAGATGATACATTTTTTGTGCCTTATGGGCTCGTTTTTGATAGCCCGATGGTCGTTTTGTACCAATTGACATATATGTACGGTGATCCGATAGATTTTTTGTACTATGACAGTGACATGATTCATGATATATGAGCCAATTTTGATGCGATGTATTGTATTCTCCTTTATGCATGGATGGTTTATTTCTATATGCTATGGATGCTTTTATTTTTAATGATGTATGCGTTATAATTATGATATGCAAATGTGATTATCTATTTATGATAATGTAAATGCTATGGTCGTAATATGCTGCAAATTTAAATGCATAATGAGATGGTTTTTTGATATGCTTAGAATAACAAATGTTATTATCCTAAACGTAATAAATGATGATGTATGTGATGCAATGATATGTTTATTCAAAGTGATATGCTGATGCGTAATGTAATGTGATGTTATGATGTTACACAAATATATATGCTTTAATGAATTAAATGCTTATATACCTATTGCTTATGATTATGCAAAAATGATTATGGAATGCTTATGTAGATGTTATGTGATGATTTATATGGTAATATGAACTGGTTGCGAAATGCAATTGAATGTTTATGCAATGATCGATATAATTCCATGAGATGTAATGTTATGGGTGAAATGCAATGACATGGATGCACCTATTTATGATGATAATAAATGCAATGTATATGTTTCCTATATGATATGTTTATGTGATATGCTAATGATTTGTGGATGCAGGATTGATGGTGATGATGGTGATGATGATCAACTTTCATAGTACCTTGTTAGTGCGGTTAGTAAGAAAAGAAGAAGTCATTTCAACAAGACACAAGATGATGCAAATGCAAATGACGATGATGATGATGATGATGATTACTTGCTAAGGAATTGGGATTTTCAAAGGGCCGATTTCCTTATGTTTGATAACACACGTGGTACGATGCATCGAGGTATAAGGAACTAGGATGGTGTGGTACCTAATGTGATGGACTTTGACCTGACAAACAGATAGGAGTATTCTTGTTCACACCTGACATATGAAAACCTTGCTAGGATGTGCTTTAGGAGTTTTAGACATCTCAGACCAAAACATGGAAAGGTAAACATATCCCTATAATATTCAACAAGTTGCCCTAGACCTCTTCCATACATACCTAACAAAGCAAGTATTCACCAGGGTTATATTACAAGAACGTCCAACAACCACAACAGACAAAAGGTAATGATCGTTGCCCCATTCCTATTTCTCTAAATCCTCGGTATTGGGATATCATCGAGACATCCTTGGAATGAGCACAAATAAGATAAGTTGAAAGATAAAGACCAAGTAAACAAACAAACTGATGCTCTTCAATACTGCTAACGGAAAGAGGATGTATTTTCTAAGGATGATAACTAAAACTTATTGCCAAAAGATAATGCCCATTGTAGGAAGGATTCATCCTAGGACATGTTAGTGGATGGCGGCACGTCATTTCATTTATCCAAAGTGTTTTAAGGGATGAATGATATGGGACCAATTTAGATGATGAGTTACCAATACGAAGAGATAACCAGCTTGCTTATGCACTGACTTAGACTTTAGACTTCGACATTTGGAGTTCTGCCCATGTCTGCTAGACTTGTTTAGATTGTCACCTTAAAAGATTGAGGATGATGATGGGTTTGTATTGTGGTGGGTCATTTTGTGGGTAGATAGGCGGATGGTACCAGTATTTTGGATGTTTTTTGGAGTTTTGTGAAATGCTTTGAGGCTATTTTTTGGTATTTTTTGAGATTTTTCAAATGTTTTATTTTTTGATTTTCCAATGTTTTGAGATTTTCTGAGATTTTGACGAGACCCAACCTAAAGACCTATCCTTGGGGTCTCGAGGGTTGATCAATAGATGAGCCTTGCCTAGGTTATATACGCAGAGACCACATAGTTTGACTGACAACCTGACCAATTTACAGATGATGATATACATGATGAGATGTCAATTTATTATGATAGACTCCTATAGGACTGACTTCGTGAGGGGATGATTAAGATCAACCTTTCCTACATTCAAGCTCGAGAATGGCGGCCGTTGACAAAGACGACTCTATTTTTGAGATTTTTGAATGACCTTTTGAGCTGTTTTTGGATTTTGATATGTTTTGAATGTTTTTGGATTTTCTGTTTTTCCGATGTTTTTGGATTTTTGAATTTTCTAATGTTTTAGATTTTTTGATTTTCTGATATTTTTTGATTTTTTGATTTTGAGGACTTTAAGATCATCACGAATATGATCAATAATAAGAATATATGCCCTAGTGTGATGCCATAGACTACCCAGATAAAGGTGGGACAAATTGATGGCCTTAAAGTTGGGCCGAGTAGTACTAGGAGAGGGATCATGATGAAGTATGAAAACGAGGACCAAGCTATAGTGCTCGGGATGCAGTGGATGATGGTGGATGGAGACACGAATAGGATATGGATGATGGAAGCCCGAAATGGAGGGATGATCTTAGAACAAGCCTTATATAGATCTATGGTGGATGAAAGTGTTTATTTAAAGCTGCTTTTCGAGGATTTCACCAAGGTACTTGCCCGAAGTGCCACGGAAGTGGTTTTCACGGAGGACATTTTTGCTTGGCTCTCTGCAAGGATGCCTATTTGCCAGGTTTTCGCCTAAGTAACCATTTTTTTAGGACTTTTTCTGATTTTTTTTTTTTTTGGTTCTATACCTTGAAAGCTTTAGGCATAAAACTTTTTGAGATGGAAGCTATTCATTGGCTCCTGCAGAGGTTCCCCTTTGGGTGTTGATAACTGATATGCCCCTGACTTGTAGCTTGCTGTGATGATGAAAGGTCCTAACCAATTAGGTTCAAACTTGCCTTTGCTGCTTGGGTTTGGGTCATTCTTCTGATTTTCTTTTAAGACCAGTTCTCCGACTTGGAACGTCCTACTTTTGATTTTCTTGTTGTAGCTCCGTTTGAGTCCATTTTGATAGACTTGCAGATGATTCAGAGCATCTATGCGTTTCTCATCTAGTAGCTCCAGCTCGTTCAATCTTGACACCTGGTAGTCCTCATTGGTGATGAGGTTTTGTAGTGATATTTTGAGGGATGGGAGCTTGATCTCAATGGGGAGTATGGCTTCTGATCCGTAGACCAAGGAGAATGGGGTGGCGCCAGTGGGTGTGTGGATGCTTGTTCGATAAGCCCAGAGGGTGGGATTAAGCTACAGATGGTAGTCACGACTTGCGTCATTGACTATTTACTTAAGGATTTTGAGGATGGTCTTATTTGTAGCTTCTACTTGGCCATTGCCTTGGGGATAGTACGGGGTGGAGAAACGATGCTAGATTTTGAATTTATCACACAAGTCGCGAACCTCTTGGTTCTTGAATGGTGTCCCATTATCCAAGATAATGGCTTGTGGGACCCCATAACGACAGATGAGATAGTTCAGGATGAATTTTGAGATTTGCTTCCCAATGATATATGTCATGGGTATGGCCTCTACCCACTTTGTGAAGTACTCAATTGTAGTTATAATGAATTTATGGCCATTGGATGAGGTGGGTGTGATTTTCCCAATGAGATCGAGTCCCCACTGCGAAAAGGGCCATGGTGTGATGATCGGATGAAGCTCTTGAGCTAGAGCATGGATGAGGTCCCCATGCTGCTGACATTGTATACACCTCTTAGCATGATCATGTGCTTCTCTTTCCATTTTGGGCCAATAACACCCCATCCTCAGCAGTTTCTTGGCGATGGTCATTCCACTCGAGTGTGAGCCATAGATACCGTTATGAACTTTAGTTAGAGCAGTTAATGCCTCCTCAGCATTTAGACAACACAGTAAGGTACCTTCTATGCTTCTACGGTAGAGGGTATCACCTAGGATCACAAATCTAGATGCCTTTTTAACAAAGGTTCGTTTTAGGCTTGATGGTAGGTCAGTAGGTATGACTCCTATTCAAAGATATGTATAGATGTCATGATACCAAGGATCGCTAGGACCAATGATTTCACACACATATTCTAATTATGGTACCTCGAATGTGGGAATGAGAAGCTGCTCAATCAGAAATTCATATTTTGGCACGTTGTGAGGGATGTCTAATAGGGACCCAATTTTAGCCATGGCGTCTGCTGCTCTGTTGTTGGTTCTTGGAATCTGCTCAAATGTTATGTCAATGAAGGATTCCTTTAAAGTCTCCACCAATTTCTTGTATGGAGTGAGTTTGTCATCCTTAGTCTAATATTCATTATTGACCTGATTTATGACCAACTGAGAGTCTCCATACACCTTGAGGGCTATGATGTTCCATTGCACTGCTATTCTGAGGCCTATTGTCAAAGCCTCGTATTCCGCTATGTTGTTAGTGCAAGGAAATGCCAATTTGTATGACTTTGGTATGCAATCCCCTTGTGAGGTGATGAAGAAAACATCAGCAACTGATCCATGTTGTGTATATGAACCATCGAAGTATAGTTTCCAATGGTCAATTACGTTGAGGTGAAAAATGGATTCATCTGGGAATTCTGAGACAAGAGGATTCTCATAATAAATAGGTGCTTCTGCTAGTTGGTCTGCAATAATTTGGCCCTTGATGGCTTTCCGCTCTACATACTCGATGTCATACTCTGATAGTATCATCACCCATTTTTCCATCCTTCTTGTGAGCATTGCCTTTGATAAGAGATACTTGAAGGGGTCAATTTTTGCGATGAGCTTTATCTTGTGTGCCAACATGTAATGTCTGAATTTTTGGGATGCAAACACTACTGTGAGACAAACTTTCTCGATGAATGAGTAATTTAGCTCATGACCGACCACTGTTTTGTTGATATAGTAGATAGCCCTCTCCGTTCCGTTTTCATCATGTTGAGCAAGAAGAGCTCCAAGGGCTGCTACTATTGTTGACACATATAAGATCAATGGCTTTCTTGGGATGGGTGGCATTAAAACTGGTGGTGTCAGTAGGTATTCCTTGATTTTGTTAAATTCCTCTTCGCATTTTGTATCCCATTTATATGCTACCCCCTTGTGGAGTAGGTGAGAGTATGGGTTCTGCTTGTCTGTCAGTTGTGCTATGAATCGTCGGATGGATTAAAGTCAGCCTTGGAGGCCTCTCAATTGTTTTAATATCTTTGGTGCTTCCATCTCGAGAATTGCTTTCAATTTTGCTAGATCCACCTCGATACCCCTCATGGAGACTATGTATCCTAGCAATTTACCTGATTGTACACCGAAGATGCACTTCTTGAAGTTTAGGTTTGACTTTTGTATTCCTCGATCTGTCAAAGATAAGCTTAGGGTTGCTATATGATCTTGTCTTTTTCTTGACTTGGCTGGAGATGTCATCGGTACATAGTCTTGATTGTTTATGAATCATGTCATGGAATATTAATGTCATGTAGCCCTTTGATAGGATTGATCTGCATTCTTTAGGCCCGAATGGCATCTCATGTTCAATGATGAGTCCCCATGGACAAGAGTGAAGCGATCTTATGTTGATCTTCTTTGCTATCATGATATAGTTTGGCATCTACGAAAAATCCGTCCATTAATAGTGATAGCATCTCATGTCTTTGCTATCATGTCTACTATCATCCCAATGTTAGAGAGCGGAAATCATCCTTAGGACATGCCTTGTTCAAATCTCACGGGAAGTAAGTACGGATACGGTGATGGCTCTGTCGAGGTTTTGAAATAGGTACCAGAATTTGAGCCCGTGGATAATCTAGGTGCAATTGGATAAATGTTGCATCTAACAACTTTTTGAGCTCCATTTTATTGATAAGGCCATTTGGTCATTTTGAAGCTTTTGTTTGAATGGTTTTGCTTCTGGATACACTGCTAAATGATGAACCACGGTCTTTGGATCAAGCCTTGGCATATCAACATAACTCCATGTGAAGTTTATTTTTCATTCCTTTAGAAATTTTGCTAGGAGTTCTTGTTCTTCTGATAATAGTGATTCATAGAGATGTCTTTGATGCGGGGTCTCCTTGTTCCTATAGGTTAATGAGTTGCATTTTTATTAGGAACTATTGGCTTCTCGATGGATGGCTATTAGAGGAAGATTGAATCCTTCATCCTCTCGGCCTTTGGAGAGTTTTCACCATTGGATCCTTTCTTTTTACTATTTTCTTGTCGAGAGGAGAGTGCCATAAGGTGGTTTTCTATCAGGACTTAGACATGATGATTCTTAGTTTCTCACTTTTGTTGAAGAGTTCAATCGTTTCAATAGGCATGTGTGTCGCTCCATTACTCTCTTCTGCTTATGATCTCCATCTGGAATGTTGTCCCTCAATCCCATGAATTCTAAGAGTGCCTCATCATTTTTGAATGTATCAAGAACTGGTGGTCCTCGTTGGTCATAGTCGATCAGTTGGGGATACACTAGACGGATCTCATGTTTTGAATGATCAGTTTCAAAGGAGATGGTGCTAATCATACACAGGGTGGTGTCCTCAAATAACCTAGGTAGATTGGTCATGGTATCCTCGTCATCGCTACTAATATAGGGCTCAGTTATAAAGTTATGTATGTCTCCAGCTATGGATATTGGTGAGTGTACTTGTGCTAGTATTGGTCGAGGAGAAATATAACCGTTCTAACTAGAGGACTTCGACCACGTATGGTTATTCTCATAGGGGTACATCCAAGGCCAAGATTTGTTATGGGTTGCATCTCCGGCATGATAGGTATTATGAGGCCATTGTCATTTTGTCCCAGTCTTTGATTTCTATTGTAGCCCATTGCGAGCATCATTTGTAGGCCCTTGCTTGTCTCATCCATTGGTAATTCAGGTGTTGGTCTTTCATCTTGATATAACATGTGAGATGGATCTGTTTCAATAACCTCCTGGCCAAGGTCTCCCCAGCTTGTGAATTGGGGATAATCTTTAGGAGACGTTTGAGATGTGGAAGCTTGGTTTTCTTATGGGCATCCTCGTGGTCTAGGAGATTGTGGTAACTCTCTTATCACAAAAGCATTGTTAGGGAGCTTGTAGCTTCCACAACCGTCCTCCTGGATGATGAGCTTGATGTTGAAGATGGTGGGAATGGTGGGAATGGCAGGTCTTTCTGTCGTAGAAGTGGACGCGAGAGTGGCGGGGTCGACATATGGTGTGGATGGGCCCTCATCATTTTTTGGAACTTGGGGGATTTTGTAATACTTGGCCTCAAGATTTTTGCAATATGAGAACGGTTTGGGATCTCCATGGACGGTAACCTCTTGTCCATTATGTGTAAATTTCACACATTGGTGGAAGGTTGATGCTACGGATTTCATCGCATGGATCCACAGGCGTCCCAGGAGGATATTATATGGCAAGTCAAGATCCAAGACTTGAAAAGTGGTTTCCATGAGAGTCGGCCCTACTTGAATAGGGAGTTTGATTGTGCCCTGAGACACTCTTTCTTGGTCATCATATGCTCTTATCGTGATGCCCTTTCCTTTGTCGATGGAATCTTTGGATATTTTTAACTGCTTGATGAGGCTGAGAGAACAAATGTTCAAACCTGCACCTCCAAATGGCTTCCAAGTGAAGTGCACAGTTGTGAGATGGTTGGGCGGGGAAATCTTGGTCAGAGAATGTAAGGAGATTAGGTGTTATGATATTTCCGACCATAGCTTGGAATTGCTTTGCATCGAGATCTGCGGGGACAGTGGATGAGGCTAATGTTTCCTCGAGGATCTTCTTATGGGCTGATGATATTTTCAACAACTCCATGATGGAGATGTGTGTTGGTGTTCTCTTGAGTTGATCTAAGACATTGTAGCCATTAGGAATGGATCTAGATGCATGGACTCTATTTGGTTGGGATGATCTTGCAATGGTGACTTTTTCGCCTCTTGTGGTGACTCCACATTCTTCGGCATGGGCACCCTTGATGGTGATGAGCATGCAGTCTTCTTTTAGGGAGGAAACGACGGATTCATACACATGATTTACATTTCCCTTCCCTTTATCCTTGTTATTCCCTTTGTTGCCATGATTCGACATCGGATTTGTATATATCTTAAGATCCTGATTTCCTATTGGTTGTTCCACGTTTATGATTTTCTTATCGATGAGATCTTGGATGATGTTTTTGAGTCTCATGCAGCTGTTTGTGGTGTGGCCTTTGATTTTATGGAATTTGCAAAGTTGATTCTCGTTATACCAAGGAGGTTTGACATCGGGTTCTTCATAATTTTCAAATGTAGGAGGCTTGATGAGTTTTTTGTTGATCAACTTTTTCATTATGTCCTCCAGTGGTTCTCCCAAAATGGTGTATTTTCATTTGGGATAACTATTGCGTTGCGGTGGTCCTCTTTGATCATTGAGGTTATTGATGGTTGGATTTTTGTTGGGTTGGTATGTTGTGTGATGAGTGTTTTGGTGTTGTGATTGGATTTGTGGTGCGGGTGTATGTTGGCGTGGACCACTAATAACCACCTTGGCATCAATGACACTATCATTAGTGATGTTTTTATTCCTCACCCATGTGCGAGGTTTATCATTGTAATTGGATGGTGGGCGGTTGTTTTTCTATTCATGGTATGATGTTGATTCTGTGGGTTGAGTCACAAGGGCTCTTTCGATGCTAAGCGCCTTGGAGATTAATTGATCATATGTGGTGATGCCCTAAACCTTGAGATGAAATGCCAAGCAGATTTCAAGGTTGGTTATGATGGTGCAAACTTGTTGTTCTTCTGGCATGGTCCACTTGCTCCGATTGGCCTTGGATCGCCATCGTTGAAGGAATAAAGCGAAAGATTCATTTTTCCTTGTTCTAGAGCATATAGTTCTTCGAGACTAACATCCATTGCAATGTTACATGCGTAGTTCCTAATGAATGTGTCTCTAATTTCTTGGAATGTTCTAATGCCTGAAGGTAAGCGAGAGAACCATTCTATAGCGGGGCCTACCAAGCTCCTAGGAAATAGTCGCATCAAATAAGTATCGTCATATGCAACCTCCATGCAATGAACCTGGAATTCCCTAATATGATCTTCAAGGTTTCCCATCCCTCGATATTTTTCAAATTTGGGAATCTCAAATCCCTTAGGGAATGGTTTCATTTCTAGGCTCCTATCAAATGGATAGGGACTCAAGTTGCTTGGTGTTTTGGTTGTTCACCCTGATTGAAGGTTGAGCACTTGTTGCGAGAGCAACCTGAGTTGTGTCGTCACATCATTTTGCGGATCAGGGGGTGGGATGAAAGTGTTTTGGGGTGTTTCCATCATGGGTTGAATGGGTGGGTTGGTCGGTGCGTTGTTTGTCGTGTTGTTCAATGGTATCTATATGTTTTTCCAAGCAAGGTAGGCTTCCACCTGCTTTTGTATGAACAAGGCCTGTTGTTGATCTTGTTGTTGTTGCGCTAAGATTTGTACTTGTTGTTGTGCTTGTTGTTGTTCCAACAATGCTTATTGTTGTGCTTGTTTTTGTTCCAACAATGCTTGTTGTTGGGCTGCCAATTATGTTGCTTCTTGCTGCTCTTGGTATTGCTTTAATGCTTGTTGATATGCTTGCACTTTCGCTACTTGTGCGAGAATTTGTGCTTGTGCTTGATATTGGGCTTGTTGTGCCTGATATTGAGCTTGCGCTTGAGCTTGAGCTTGCGCTTGTGCTGCTTGTGCTTTTGCTTTTTGTTGCTACAATAGAAGTTGTGCTTGAGTGGCCCTTTGTGCTTGCAATGCTTGTGCGGCTTGGGTGGCTTGTTGTTGTTGTTGTTGTAATAATGCTTGGGCTTGTTGTGCTTGTAATGCGACTTGTGTAGCTTGGGAGGCCTGTGCAACTCTTTGAGCGGCTAGTTGTTCAGATTTTTATTTTTGAACTTGTTGGTATCCTCTTTGGAAAGCAGCTTGCAATGCTGCGTCGTATTGGCTTGATGTGGTGAAAGTTGGTGGTGGTTGAGGTGGTGGTGGATTTGGAATGGTGTTTGTGAAGGTGGTGTTGGTGTTTTGCATGATGGATGGTGTTGTTAATGTGATTGGTCCTTGAGATACCATGCTTTGTGATGTTAAGGGGGTGTTTGATGTTGTTTCCATTGCTTGTGCGTTTGTCGTTTGTTGTTACGATATCAACGAAAAATTGTGTGTGTTTCGTGTAGTGCCTTGATTGATGGTTGGGATATTGTTTTGATTGATACTTGGTAGAGGGGGAAGCCCTAAACCAAGGAGTGATGTGGGTGATAATGGCAATGGTGGGAGAGGTGGAAATGTAAGGGGTGTGAGCCCTTGTGAGAATGTTGTGGTGTCGAATATTCCCCCCAGTCCAACATATCTCCCTCTTCTTGTGAATTTTTGATAAGAGGTGTTTGTGGCGTTGCATGAAAAAATGATGATGATGGATCATGATGGAATGTGAGGAAAAAAAATTATGTAATGGGTTTTCGGGTATGTTTTGTTCCACTGTGGTGTTTGCGTCCACATTTTGATTATTAACAAGGGGGTGTGTTTGAAGTGCATTGAGAAATGCACTTCCCTTATTAACATTGGGTTGGGTTGGAGAAAACGATGTTGTGATTTGCGGAATGTTTTGCGTGATGTTTTGAGATGGGGGTGTGGATGAAATTAGAGGAAATGATGTCTCCACTATGGTACTTACATCAAAATCCGAAGGCAACTTGGCCCCTTGTTTTTCTAGTTCAAGCATGTATAATGAAGGGTTGAGCCTCATCATGTTGTTGATGATTTTATGATTCTCTGGATTTTGAAGCATTTTAGTCATTTCTTCACGAGACATTCCAAAGGTAAGATCCTCTCCTTGATTTCCTTCTTGCAGATTTTGTGATGATGAGAGGGTCAATGGATTGCTTGATTCAGCTGGATTCATTTATGCGTTTGTTTGGCTAAGATTATTTGAAGCGAGTGTTTCTTTGTTGGCTTCCATACTCTTCTTGTATTGAGATCTAGTTAGAACCATAAAACAAGGATCAATCTTTGAGAATATGGGAGATGAATCTCTTGATTCTTTGAATTGATCTTTATCTTATGTCCCAAAGTAGAAATTTTTTAGGATGCCTTGAGGATCAAAGGTGATATGATGATGATGTTAGGGATGGGTGACATGGATGTTTTGGCTCTTGATAAATCTTGAATGAGATACTAGACTTTTTAGGACTTGCTGATTTTGATTTTTGATTTTGTTTTTGGATTTGAGATTTTGTCCTTGATTTTGATTTTAATTTTGATTTGGATTTTGAACAAAAAGACCCTAAGATGTTGGATGATGATCTAAGGGATAGCTTTGTTCAAAGGATGATGATTTGAATATGTGTGGGGAGAAGGATGCATCTACCCACACCTATTCAAACAAGATGATTGTTTCACTAAGTATATGAAGAAGGATTCATCTACATACACTAAGCTAGACAAGATGACTTTGATAATTTTGACTAAACATATGCAAAAGGATGCATCTACACATGCTTAGCAAAAGGTGTTTTGACAAATGTTTTCAAGGATTTAGTCTCAATGATTTTGATGATTTTGATTTTGCCACAAAGCCTAGTGTTTAAGGATAATTTCAAGATTTTCCAAAAGGTGGTGGTGAGATGATGTTGTTTTGATGTTTTGAAGGATGGGTGAAAAAGGATTTTGATACGTTTTGATCCTAAGATGAACCTAAAAGGTATACCTTGTTTGCCTAGACCTAGGTATTGAAGAGCATGCAAATGCTTCCTAAAGACCTTTGTAACCAAGAAATGATTTCATTTGAACCTTCATTTTCGGATTTTGCAACAATGATTTTTGCTTTGGGGTTATGAGTCTTCAACACATATGAAAGTTCATTTTGCTTAGCTTTGCCTAATGTCTTTATTTTACCAAAAACACTTTCTTCAATTAGGTTTTCAAACTAAGATGTCCAATGTCTTAATTTCTTCAAACCCCACAAGATATGTTATGTGGAATTCAATGAACTTAAGGAAAGGGTTTCCCTATTGTTTACTTAAGAAGACAAATTGAGGATATAATCCAATGTTTAGAAACCTCTAAGGATGTGAATCCCAAGGGAAAGCAATAACATATGGATTGAGTCAATTGTATTTTTCTTCAAAAGGGTTTGAAATTTGGATGATGTTAAGTGTTTGTTTCCATGGTGTTTTCAATCAAGCAATGTATTTTGTAACCCAAGAATAAGTACAATCCTATGGATGTGTAAGACAATGTTGTTGGATTCCACTTGGACAAGTCAAACTACACTTATCTCTAGTGAATGGTTAGATGCTTGAACCTTGGCTCCCCTCCACGACACTCTCCCTTATACGGGCATCAAGCATCCAACACCCATGAAACTCCCATGGCATGCTTTCCATTTCAGAAGGCCCAGGTAAAAGTGTGGGAAATGACTTGAGCGACCATTCTTGCACCCGACAAATAGATTAAGGATTTTTTGAAAATTCTAACACATGGGTTTTAATAAGGACTTTCCAT